>DWMY01000010.1:0-113210 GCA_018249775.1 Heliconius hecalesia formosus
GTTGAGTTCTGCCACTCAACACGCAATGCCTCCAAAATTCGGCAGAAAGTGGGGAACGGAGTGTCTTAACACTAGGTTCCCTCTGCCTACCCTGCTGTGTGCGGGATACAGCGTGAAGCTAATTAATACGAATGTTGCAGCCAGGATTAGGTCATAAAAAAATGAAGCCCTAAGTGTTTTACGTTATTTCAAATAAGTGTGGTAATTTACCATATTTTTTTCCTTTAAGAACAGTTTTAACTTAACTTCCCTTATTGTTTTAGCATCATTGAAAAGTACGTTATTAAAAAACAACTAAATGCAGGTTTTGACAGTATATTTTAAAATATATATCATTTAGGTAAAAAATAATAACTAACATCCATGGTTGCACTAATCTCTTGTATTCGTGAGGAACGATTGCATGTAACTTCGTTTTTGCAGACGCTGTTATTTTTTAAACTATTTTTATAAGTACAAATACTTTACAATACTATGAAGAATTTTTGATAATCTGTAGTGTGTAGAACATTATAAATTATATTTCTTTTATTTTGCAGTTTTTAAGCTGTATGGGATTTATAAATAAAGTTTTTTTTTTCTGAGAAATATAGTTTATAAATTAAGAGCGGCTAGCGCCACCTGTTACAGTACTCCCAAAATACTTAAACAGAGCTGTTCTAACTGCAATAGATGTCGCACAAATCGCATGAAACGTTTTAAAAATACCTAGATGGATGTAATAACGACTTTATAATTATGTAATGGAATAAAATGATATATTTTTCTAAATTTTATGGCGAATATCTATCTATAATTGAATAGATTTTATTTTTGATTATATACTTGAAATTAGACCTGTAAAATGTAAATTACAAGTGTGGAAATTAGAGCAAATTAAATATAAATTCATTTGATGAAATGTGTGCCCTAATTTGGATACAATGAATAGCTAATATTGTACACTTATTACAAGGTGTTGTAACGAACGCTGAAATTAAGCACTAAACGCAAAAATTGATGTCGACCAAACTTTATACAACAATTGTATTTAAATATAACGAGCATTAAACAAACTTATAACTACTAATATTACAGTAACTTAACCTGTAGTATTTTAGTACAGCTTGGCGACATGCTTTTCCAAAAAGCGTCCAAAATTAGTCTTAAGATGATAGATGGTTTTTTTTTATTTAAAACATTTTAAAATAAGCCCATGGCTGAATACACCTGGGAATCTAGTGTTAAGACGTTCCGTTTCTATTAAGACACTTTCGTCCCCACGTACCCGCTCTCCGCCTAATTCTGGAGGTGTTGCGTGTTAAGTAGTGGAACTTAATGCCGCGCTTTGCCCCGGCTGTGCGAAGGAATTAAATATAGAGCAACTGCAGCATATTTGGAATACCAGTTTGTTTTTTGAGAATAAATTTAAAGAGAAATGGGATGGCTCAATAAAACATACTTTATATTATTGGAAAAGTAATAAACTTTAATAATAAACCATCAAACAGAACAAAAACCAGAAACATTACCAAATGCTTATCAAAATAAAAAAATACAAAAGCTAAATTTGACTTAGGGTGCAGGTAATTTGGAATATAGTTTTCCAAATTATAATCACGTTTTTTTTTTGACCATTGCAAATATTTTTTCTTAGAAACTAATAGATTTCTTTTTAATAACGGTTTTAGTCTATATGTGTCTAGGTAATATTTTTTTTAAATCAAAATGTCTAAAAATAGTATCTAGTTCTTAAGTAATTAGCTTCTCTGAGAAACATTCGAACTTCTTCACTGTAGTAGTATTTTAGTCCATGAAAGTGAACTTTATGCGTACAATTAGGTGGTAGTGATAGGATAGTCACCTAATGCTGTTTTGCTAGATCTATCAACTCTATATTCTTCTTCTATATTATAATTGAAATATTCCAAATTATGCTTAATGTCGGTATTCCACATTAACAACATACCATTCTAACCGAAATCTCAATGTGACATTTTTTCTTTTAAAAATATTCAAAAAATCTAAATTATATAAATAAACGAATAAGGTCACTTAATTGTTTAAATAATTACAATGAAGATTTTACTTATAACAGTAAATGATTAACACTGATTGCATTCTTCCCGAAAAAGTTTTCAAATCGAGCGTCTCATTCCCTTCGCGCTGGTAGCGGGAATGTCAAGATGATGTCTTGTTTTTAATACTCAATGACTCTATGTGTCTTATGACGTTGTATTTACGGTTAAAAAATGCAGATGGCATTTATATTCATTTAAATAACGAAATATTCCAAGTTACCTGCAGTTCCTCTATAATCGAGTGAAAATCAAATCCACATACTGTGTCGCGTTTACGGTCACACGCTTTTGTGTCTCTGCCCCACGACTGTCCTCGTGTTTTTTTTTTCATGATAATTACGGAATAAAGTAAAAATACAGATAACAAATAATAATAAAAATAATGGTGACAAAACACTTATTAGGTAAATACTATTGTTAATCAAGTGTGTTTGAATATAGGTTGATTAATAATGGTTGTTAGAGGGTTGATTAATAATGGTTGTTTTGTGTTTGGCGTATGGAGTGAGCTTGCAATTACTTACTGGTGCGTACTCATACGTCTATTATTCAAATAGACTACCGCTATCATATCCATATGGATGAATTAGTTACCCTCAACAATGTATATAGAAATTGCACCTATAAGATGTTGATAGTTGATAGTATATATTGTTAGTGCGGGTTCTTGGACAGTCTAGTCTATCTGATTAGTCAAACGATCGATTTTTTTCATAATATTTTCCGGTAACATTTTTTTTACATGTGTTTTTATTGTCAAGCTAAAGTATTTATTTTTGGTAAATCTACAATAATTCATTAGAAATATAACTAAACATAAAATTTAACATACTAATTTAATAAATTAAAAATAAATAACAACGACTGATGTAAAATTCGTTAAATTTATAATAATTATTTATAATAATTATTAGAAGTAGAAGTCCGATCTCCGCATTCCGCTCGCATTCCACACATTGCATTTTCTTTCAGAACAGAGTATATATGTTTTCCCAAAGTAGGAATTAAACCTAAGACTATCCCGCTTACAGTTATGCTGTCCTTCAACGCCACTATGACTTTAATTCCTAAATACTTATACTTTATATAATGTTTTTGTTTATATTTGCTGTTCAAAACGAACTTGTTTTAGCTGTAAAAATATTTTTTGATATATTATAACGTTTTTATTCTGACTGAATAAGTCAGAATAGAAACATTATATGATGCTCTATTAGCCTCTATTTCCATTTACTGCTGAGGGAAATGCAGTTATTTGAAATTCATGAAGTGCCTTGCGGCGAAATACTCATTCGTAAGGGGATTTATCTAGAAATGAGGCTAGCGGTGCAATGTGTAAAATTATATTTTTTAAAATATTTAAATGCAAAGAAGATATGTAATTTGTTAACTTATATTATACAAGTACATATATGTTCGATATTGTTATAATAGTAGCGTGGTTAGTTTTATACTAGACTCACATATGCGCACAGTGAGAATATCCCTAAATTACACTGCATTTAATCGTAGAATTCCCATACGATTACAATTAGGCAAATTAAATGCAATGCTTACCATATCAAAATATTTCTATACTTGTATACTGCAAATAATAAAAGTTATACATCTGAAACGCACTTACGATTGTAATATCATTGTAAACATTTAAATACTGTTCATAGACTCAAAAATGCGATTTTCCCATTATGACATTTGTTTTTTTTTTATATAAAAACATCTTCCGCTGTTTCTTTCATCAAAATTTTTTTTAGGTAATACATGTATTATTATTATTATTCTTATTAATATATCTACCTATATTATTATTTTTTATTATTATAAGCATTACTATTCCATTTCTTTTACTTTCATATTTAAAGTTACATTTCATTTAACAAAATAAGGTAAAGTAGCAAAGTGAATTATATAAGAAAAAGTTCTTAACAATTCATCTGCCACCAAATACTTTAACATTTTACAAAAATAACAAAATAATATATAAAACTTTGAACTTTCACTATTGATGGAAATTTCTATCAGACTGCCGCCAATATTATACCAAAAGGGAGAAAATCGATATATGGCTTCCTTGTCATAAATAGTAAAAAATTGTTGCTAATCGTGTAGTCCATACTTCTGCTAACGGTGCATATTTCTAATCTTGTCCGTTTGTCCGTGTCCATCCACACATCTTTCTCAATACACGCAATGCTTGAATTTTACAAAATAAATGAAATCCCATTTTAAATATTTTTATATAACATGTTGCCAAGACGATGGCTCACACTGTCAAAAAGTTATCAGATTCCATGTAGGGCCAAATTTCTTACTAGGTAGACATCCTAACTCTAACTATTAGAATAGAATAGGAAATAATTCATTGACCAACATATAGTATAAAAGGACATAAAAAATGCAAAAACGTTGTACAAATTCCAGATAACTAATAAACAATCATAAGATCATCTTGTGCATACCTGTATATGAATACATATACGTAATAAAGACGTGATAATAAATAAACATGCGATCAAATAAGATCAAAATATTGCCTGAACGACACCATGTATACTAAGTATGTATGTACTTGTCAAAAAGTTGATCTCATAAACATTAAGAAACTTTTACTTAACTAGCTGTACTAACATCATAAACTATACCTTTTGTCAAAATAATTTTACTTATTAGTTTACTACCGTCACATGGGGCGTAAAAAGAAAAAATATCCAATATTCATCGCAACAAATTGGCAAAACACAAATGTTGACTAAGCTGTACCTAGTGTGAAGTTAGGGCATGTAGAGTTTGATTTATATGAGATCTGATAACTTTTTAAATGTGCAAGCTATTCTATTGATAACATTGAATACTTTTTGGGGTTCCGTACCTCGAAAGGAAAAGCGGAACCCTATTCGATCACTTTGTTCGTCCGTCTGTTAAGACTATTTTTCTTATTTCGAGATCGCGTTGAGATTTAAAGCTGAAATTAATATCAAATATTTAGATCTATGGTTCCTTGAAGTTCTCAGTCACCACAACCAAAAGATACGAGCATTTATACTCGGATTTTGCTGCATTTTGTATGAAATTCGCTTCGGAATCAATACCTAAAGGACCCATCCCGTGGACCATGGACAGTCATGAAATATGGCACGAAGTGAGAACTTATAAAATAAATAAAGAAAAAATTCAGAAAAATGAAGGTATTTCATAAAAAAAAATCATTACAAACTTAAGTTGATAAAGTTTTCTAAGTTGTACTTCCCGCTGACCTACAATACTGAAATAGGTACGGAAGTTGAGTCCGACTCGCATTTATTTTTATAGAAATTAAAAGTAATATTGAATCAATTTCTCTTATCTATCGGCAGCTACATTTAGCACTTTTTTATCGATTTTAAGCTCTTTCAAGAGGACTAGCTTCAATAGGAGGTATGCCATCTATTTCCAGATACGATTTGTCGTTTAAATATTTGAATATAGTGTATATATTATAATGAATCTTAGTGATATTGGGAAATAATAAAATGTATAATAGAATATCTGATGCTTTCTGAAGTGATTTTTCTTCATGAGTCAGTTAAAATTATTATGTTTTTCTTACTCCTTTAATTTTTATGTTGTTTTAGTTGAAAGCTACAAAATTCTCATTTTTACGCACAGGAAGAACATTTTTCTTAGAAATTTTAATATAATTTCAAAGATATACATTTCAATTTTAAAGAATCACATCATTATAATTAGGTGTGAAAATACTACTTAAATATCTGAAGACTCGTTATTAATAAAAAAACATGTGTAAAGCACTGCTAGGAAAGATGTTTGGCCCACCACACCATAGAGTTATCTAACTCCTTTAAAAAAAATATCTTTGGCGATCTGACAGTATTCTGTCTAGCAGTGTTGATTGCTAACTTTTATGATTTGAAAAAAAAGGTGAATCAGCTTCACGCTGTATCCCGCACACAGTAGGGTAAGCAGAAGGAACCTAGTGTTAAGACACTCAGTTCCCCGAATATTCCGCGCATATTTCGTAGAATTCTGTAGGCAATGCGTGTCGAATGGCGGAGTTTGCCTCGACACTAGATCGAGGAAATGGAAATATAAATTTAAATAAATATTTCATTTCTTCAAGTGGGTGTCGAACAACCACTCGCGTTTACAAGTTCAGTTTGTGGTCCTGCGCCACGACTGGCCACGGCCACTCTTAAAAAAACTAATATAAAAATTAGTTCTGAGAATAAAATGAAAGCTAGCAATGTTTTCAGCTATCTTATCAGTTTGATTTTGGGCTTGCATTTTCTATATGACGAGTTCATATTAAGTTTACACTTTATGCAAAAAAATATATATGATGCATTCGTAATGCTATAAAAGTTATTAGCCATTTTATTTTTTTGTACTTATTTTATAAAGTTATCCTATTTATATTTAAAGTGACTACTAATGAATGTAAATAGCTAGTTTTAATTAACAAACATAAATTATAAATTTGTCGTGTCTTGTCGTGTTTATATTGTGTGTCTATGGCATCGTAGTTACCAAACGGATGAATTGATTTTGATATAGATTTTTTATTTTAAAGGTGACTTAATGGAGAGTTCTTAGCAATGAGCCAAGATATTATGTTCAGCCATTTGGAGATGATCAGCTCTTTTCTAATTGATGACAGATGTAAGCAATATCCAACGGTCTTATCGATTCCATTTCATTTTCACAGTATTGGTGGAACATGGTTACCTTGATCTGATACTGCAGTGTCATCTAGAATCTGTAGGATACCCAACTCCTCGACTACAGTACGAGTTTCGTATTTCGGCTCATTGTAATGGACTTAATGAATGAAATATATATAGATAGTGATATTTACTGTACTCGGGGCTTATAACATTTATAATATATTCTTTTAAACTACTTGTTTTTGAAAGGCATTCTTATTTCCAAATTAAGTAAATAATTATCAGTGGATGCTTTATTATACATTTTTAAACCGTCACGATATACATATAGACATGGTATTCGTACCTAATGAATTATAGCTTTAAGCTTAAAAAATGTGATATTCGGAGTAGATAGAACCTAGTGTTAATACACTCCGTTCATCACTTTATATCGGTATTTCGAGACATTGCTTGTTAAATAACAAACAAACAAACAGCCTCTACTGCTTTATTATATTAGTATAGATTAATATCTTACAAAAATATAAAAAGTGTTTTAGAAATTTTATCCAAAATACTAAAGAACTTGTGCATACCAAAATATAATCCGTTATATTCTCTTAACATAACTTAGCAAAACCTTTACAATATCATTGCATGCAAGAAATGCTTTTATGAATTTTAAGTAACAAATTAGTCGAGCTCCGGTACAAATCACTGCTACAAATATTTCGCGCCGAATATTGATTTTCGGCTTGTCGAGGTCGGGACGTGTTTTATCGTGTTTAAACACAAAAGTCAAACGTGTCTGCCTCCCAATTTATTATTGCACTACTTTACATATTTTAAATGGAAGTTTAAAAAATTACTTCCGATGAATTCTTATAATAGCTGGAGGATGTAAAATAAATATATATAAACACAAATATCCCTATTAGGATTATAACCGGAGTATTTAATTTTATTACAAATTCCATTAAGCTTAATTTGTCGATACAGTTTTGTAACGAAGTAAATAATAAATAGTTAAATTAGAAAATATCTGAATAACTCGCTATACATAAAAAAAAAATTGCCTATTACAATATTTATAAAGCCTAAAGATTATTCAGGAATTCCTAGTACTAAATAGTTTTTAGTAGTTTTAAAGGTAGATTGTAAAAATAAAAATAAATGTTTTTGTTATAATCTCTGAAAAGTAGCAACCTGCCGAAAAGCAGCTATTCCGAATCGCAGCCCAATAGTTAGGCTGTATTTTGCTACAGCCAATATCAAAATATCGAATGAAATCACCTTATACACGCAAGTTACATGGATAGGAAGTCTAGTCTAGCTATAGGATGTCTTCCACCTCTGGGCCACCAATAATCTATTGATTCTCATCGATCATGATTCTCGTCACAACTGCCTAAATTATTTAGCAGAATTATTGATATGAGTTCTTACTTTAAATATTTTAATTGTTAACACGACACCGTCTTGGCAAACTTTTCCTATTTCATTGGATTAAAAATGTCCTCCAGGTACGTTATTTAATAACTTTTTAACATATTTTATGTTAAAAAGTCATAATATAACAATATTATATTATTGTTATTTTATTTATTTTTTGTTTTTATTGTAACATATAAAATGTGTTTTTTAAGAAAACAATTTTCATTTGTTATAAGTTATATTATAGGCCTATGAAGCGAGCTCTAAAATAGACGGAGGTTCGCATAGAGTTAAAAATAGGCATGATTGTTAGGAAGATAATTAAAATTTAAATAAATAAGATCCAAAAAAATTTAGATATGTTATATATAAAGTTATATATTTGTAGGTGTATTGCGTGAAAATTATCTTATACTAGTAAAAAGCTACTTGTTATTAAGCAAGAGAACTCCAACCCATCCAATCGGAAATATGTTGGTCACTGAATATAACCTGTAAATTAAGTAGCAGCTATGGATATTGAAGTATCTAGTGTTAAAGTAAAGCGTAGTTATTATAAAGAGATGTATCTGCTTACACATTAACTTTTAATGGTACATTTAGTCCTTTTATATGTATTTTAATTTATACGAGTAGTGTATGTTAATTGAATTACATACTTTTTTTATTTTATTCGTAACATCAAAACCTCTTTCTTATTACGACTGGCAATTTGAATTTGAATTTGAAATATAGATTTAGCAAAAATTTAAGTTTTATTCATATGTGTATCGATCGTAAAACTATTTCAATTGCGTAGTTGTTCAGTTATGTGTTATTTTTATGTGTTGTTGTTTCAGTCACTTTTAACAAAACTCCAAACTTCTGTACTGATTTTTTTTAGTTTTTTATGCAGTCGGGCTTATTGTTTTTTTTATTTGATGCTCTACATCTTTAATATTTATAGAATGCCAACTATAGCCTGTTGGAAAGATTTCATTGGAACTTTTTTTGTACAAAAAAAGTCCATTAAAATCTATCCAATACTTAATTCCAAAAATGTGCCAAAACTAACAAATTAACAAAAAAATTACATGTTTAAACGAACTAAAAAATAAAGAACAAAAGGTTGTAAATATTGTGGGTTCATACTTAATTATTATTTTACTTATTAAAATAAATATGTAGATAACATGTTTTTGCACTCCAAATTCATACGTATCGAATTCGCTATTTTAATCTTCAAATTCACCTAATCATATCAATCACACATCATCAAATTTTACAATTTTAGCAAATTAATATTTTAATATTATAGAAATGGAAATATTTTTTTTTGTAATTTTGATGAATTTAAAATGTAAAATTGCTAATTTGATGCGTAAAAGTATACATTTGAATTTTAAAAATATTAATATATTTTTTTTATGTTCTGTAATATTTGTCTATTTAGAGTGTACGTTTAGCGCTTCTCCGCCGCACTTTGTATATGACTAGATTAATTAAACAATGACTTATAAGTTTTAATATTCTCCAGATCAAGATTTGAACTCATAGTTGCGCTGTAATTATGCCTATATAAATAAATACACAAACATTATGAAAGCTAGCCACTTGATGTAAAAAGTATCTTTATTACTATAAAGTCTACTGTGTACAAATTAGTTAATGAAGCTGACTTGTAGGCGAGGTGCAATATGACCCAGTTTTATGTATCAAGTCACTTTTATGTTAGACTGATGAAATATTGATAGCGCGAAGCTTGGAAACAGAATTCAAATATCGATACTGAGCTTTAAAAATCAAAGCATTGTGCCAGCAAACATATTCCATTAACCGTAAAGAAAAATAATTGTATGTATTGTTATTGTGTGTGTGTGTGTGTGTGTATTAAATATATTTTAATAATTTAACTTAACCATGGTGCTATAAAAAGTAAGTGTTATGATAAATTTAATATTAGGCACTTATTCATAACTGGCTGAGGAAAGAAGCTAAATGAGTTTTGCAAATTGCATTGACGGCTCGACCAGCGCATAACGAGCTTAGTGTAAAGTTGCCTTTATATAAAAGAATTCTTTATTAGATAAGTATCCTAGTCGTTCCTCTTTGAACTAAAAGAAATATTATATTCTTTTTTTTACATTTATGCATCTCTTATGTATTGAAAGCTAGACATAATTAAGACACTAGGTTTTTCTAGAAAAGCCTAGTTTGTGTTCTTTAAGCCTATGTCCATATAAATCAGATATCGATTTCTGTTTCTTTATATTATCTAAGTAAGTGGTACGGTTTTTCATCACACAATACAAATCTTTTTATTTGATGACTGAATGACTCAAAAAAATATAATCCGCCATTTTGTTGGGGCGACCATTTTGGAACAAAAATATTTATATATGTAATTTTATTGTCACCAGAGCTGAAGTAGTAAAAAAGTTCAATACAACTTTCTAAAATTTCGATAATAAATTGAGAGTTTTGAGACATACAACAATTTGTCAGTGCATCTAAATAAAAAAAAATCTATAAGTTCATTTCTTCACGAGGAATCTAGCGTTAGATTCGTGATCGTCTTTTGTTGTCTAGTGCGCAGAGAGAGCTTAAATATAGGCTGTCATCATGTCATATAGGCTCCTTGAGTAGTGTAGAAGAGCACTACTTATTCTTAATACTCTTAGGGTGTACAGAGAGGAAAAAACGAGATGTTACGGCTTATAACTAATACATATAATAAACTATTATTGAGGGCATCTATCAATGTAATAGGAAATCCAAAACAAAGATTTAAAAAAAAGTCGTGTTTGTTGGTTCGTTAGTGAACTCTAATATAAGAACTGGCTTTTCCGATTTAAATACATTATTTGTTTCCATTATTGTATTATGGTTAGCGTTCCTTAACATATAGTATTTGTTTTATTTCAATCGGTTCATAAATAAAAAAGCTATATCACTTTCAAGAAAGTCGCGAGCTGGTCGCCAATACTACAATAAAGTAGTAAAAAGTATCTGTTCATTGGAATTTACTTACCAAAATATAATTTACGGGCAAAATATAATCATTTTTAAAATTTTTAGTAAATTAATCTCTAAGCCGAAAACTTTTTAATAATTATAAATTATAAGTCGCACAATTAGTGATAGGCAAACGAATTACGACTTATCAATTTACTTTAGGTTACCAATTTATCCGCCCCTAAGAAAGGAACCTGGGCGAATGGAATATTAAATACAACCTTATTTAGCGTAGTAAGTATAAGCACCTCTTTAACCTGCACCACCAGAAAATTACCATTGAGTTACGTAAATGTAATAAATAAACTTTTCTATTGTTGACTGCAAATTGGCGCGCTCTTTCAGTTTTTATGTTTATCTACTAAAGAATCAACTGCGTAGTTGTGGCGTGCAAATAATAAGCGTATAATTTCTTTCACACGACTATTATAATCAGATAATTAGCATTATATAGCTATTAAATTTTGTTCGATTTATTAATTAAACACTAATTGACGGCCAATATCAATTAAATATAGATTGTTGTGCTTTTGGTTGTCGTCTGCAACTTTGCGTGAATCTTAATCACTCTTACCTTACTTTTCATATTATTTACCACCCAAACTCACCAGAGAGCAGAGCCCAAAACGTTGTTAACGTCCTTCTGATCTGGTCTTTACCATGTGAAGATAATCGCAGCTTATAGGATTTGGTAGATACTGTTGCAAATATTTTTATTATTTTCTTTTTAATTTCACTTCAGTGCTTCAATTTGTATTTATTCTTATACGTCAATAAAAAATGATCATAGCTCTGAATAATATTTGCTTAGGATCACTACCTTATTCCAATCAAAGTTCTGTATCTGATGTTTAAGGTTTATATCTAAAAATAAACTAACCTATCTGGAGTTTAGAGTGTAAAGATAAACAGAAATAAAAGTTTTAGATTTACAATCTATAACCATTTTTTATTATTTTAAATTATTTTTTGTAAATACGTAAATTGTGTTGGCAAATGTCACGGTTAAATAAATTATGTATATTGTTAGCGTACTCGTGTGAAAGAGGGTAGATTTAGGTGGAAAATAACTTTAAAAGCAGTGGAATTGTGTCAATCGGGGGCAGTTGCTTGTTAGTGACGGCCCTTATTGGAAGGAAACTAGTGTGAAGTATTGTTAGTAGGTGATACATATCACTTATTGCAATTACATAGTATTCCTTTAAGATAGGTTAGAAACATAAAGACGACGTGTGTTTTTATCGTGTTTTTTTAAAAACGTCACCCACTTCCTATTTCTAACATAAGAAGTGGGATACGCATGAAGTTTTTATAACTTTATGTGTATCTTCGCCAAATTGGTAATTTGGATTGAAAGTTTGGTATTGTAAAAATTAAAAGCTATTTCTTATTATAAAATCTTTGCTGTTTTAAATTATTATCGAAAAATAGAAGGACTATTTTACTAATAATTTTATTATTTTAGTAATTTTATTGTGGTTTCATAAAGACTCGAAAAATGGATTGAATCGAGGACGAATAATAAGCAAATGTCAGGTTAGACCGAGCGAAAATAAAGGTCTGTGCATGATGCTTTGAGAGTAAGTTAACCACACTTTACAATTTTTATAATTTTGACTCCTTATTGAATTTGAATTTTCAATGTATAAATTTAAGTTATTGTGTGAATGTATGTGGGTACCTAGAAAAGACTCATGTTAGACTCGTTAACTAACGGGCGTCGGGGTGACTTGGTTACACCACCGTATTTAGAAATTTACGTCATGTAGCTCACGGTACGGGGTGATTAGGAAAAGATCAGTGTTAGTCTCTAAACGTTGAGCGTCAGAGTGATCTGAAAAAGACCTGTATAAATCCGTGTTTAAGATGGGACTGAGAAAAGACTCTTGTTAGACTCAATATGAGCGTAGGGGTGACTCGGAAAAGACTTGTTTAAGCCCTATCACGATAGGTACGTGGTGACCGAGAAAAGACTCTTGTCAGACTCAATATGAGCGTAGGGGTGACTCGGAAAAGACTCGTTTAAGTCCTATCACGATAGGTACGAGGTGACCGAGAAAAGACTCTTGTTAGACTCTGTTTGAGCGTAGGGGTGACTTAGAGCGTAGGGGGTACTCCTATCATTTAAATGTTAAAACAATTCATGCAAATTATATACATGAACTTAATAAAAATAAAAATTGTTTCCACAATTAGAGGTTGTGACCAGAGTAAATTACAGTTTATGCCGCTCCCGGCGGCAGGTTTGAGTAGGCGCGAGGACGCTTGCCCGTCAGGAGAGGCCGTGTTAGCGTACTCGTGTAAAAGAGGGTAGATTTAGTTGGAAAATAACTTTAAAAGCAGTGGAATTGTGTTAATCGGGGGCAGTTGCTTGTTAGTGACGGCCTCTATTGGAAGGAAACTAGTGTGAAGTATTGTTAGTAGGTGATACATATCACTTATTGCAATTACATAGTATCCCTTTAAAATAGGTTAAAAACATTTATAATAAATAATAAATTAATAATAAATTTCTAGGATGGCAATATTTTGAACATACATTTTATTTTGACTTTATGTGTAATTTTATATTCTATTTTTATATGTTCCATGTTTCTAATAAGTGACTATTTGATGACTAAATATAAAAAATATTAAATTTAAAATACATATTTATACCTATTTAGAATACGATCAAAAAAGTCTATCAGTCAAAATAAAAGAAATAGTTTAACACAGAAAAGAAATATCAAATTGGCTTAAAGGAATGTAATAATATGTTAAATACTAGCGACCAGCTCGCAGCATCGCCTACTTGTACCACAGGATTATATATTTACTAATCTAAATTACTTGGGTATTCTTATAAATAGTATTGTAATTTTAAAGATTCAATGCATTGAAAACTAAAGGTTCAGCCAATTTATTATTTTGTTGCCAAAACATTTATTTTTTACCAATTTTGTCGAATAAAAAACTTTATATTGATATAACTTTTTTTTTTATGTACTTTAAATAAAACAAACATTATATGTTAAGAGAAGTTTGTCAATATACAATAGTGAAAAGGGCAAAAATTTAAAAATCGAATAAGACAAACATCTTATGTGTGAAACGTCGTATCATAAACGCAAAGACAAACAGACAATTCGTTTTAAAAATCATTGTTTTCATTTTATTTGTAAAAAAATTCTTTATCCTACTACTTATATGTATATAGATTGATAGAGTGCCTCACAGCCTCCACATGGACTTCCATAGGACTGGACATGGACATGGACTTGCATACGTAATGAAGGTATGCTTTTATATCTATTCGCTTTCCTATTATTTCATGATATTTATTTCAACATCTTATTCGTTTCCTAAATAGTTCTTAAATTTGAACGAAAAAATACGAAAAATTGATTACAACTATAAAGCGAGTTGTCAATTTCAAAGATATAGTGCCCAAGTTTTTGATAGAAATACAGAGAAAGCCATCCCTTTACCCCACTTATCTCTTCCGTACTTATTAAAAAGTATAAAACTATACTTCTCATTCGTTAAATATCTTTCAACACCCTTATCTTACGTTTGTTGGATCTCGAAATAATATTTCATAATAATGTGATCAAACTTAACGTAAATTTCTTGTTCCTGCTGCCTTTTTAAGTATTATTTTTAATCAATTACGTTAGGTGATGATAACATTATTGCCAAGTTTAAGTTTTTTCGTAGCTCGATATTTCTAGAAGTTTCATGTAACTTCATTAACATTAAAATGCTGTTGTTTTACGGAATGCATCCATATCTGTGCCAAAGTTCATCAATATTGATCTTTAAAATAGACCTTGAAAAAGTAATATTGAACCTTACAAACATAAGGTTTATTGTCGCATTATTACATCAGTTATTGGAGATCTAGTTTGGTCGATATATTTAAAATTGTTTTAGACATTTGAAATTAGAAATTCTAGGTATTTTGTCACAATGTTATATTTCGAAGATCTGAAGGAGTAGGTATAATGATTTGTAAAAAGCTTATGTAGTGTTATAAGTTACATATACCCTTTTTTATGTTTTATTTTTATGTTACATCCTCATATATCCATTAAGAACTTCCTTACATATCTTGAATATAAATACATTACTAATATTTTTTATTATAATATTTTTTTTTGCTACAATGAAAAACTCTAATGGAAATAGGTTAGGCGCTTAAAGTATTTTTAAGGTCGCAAGGCATGCGTGTTGATGATCGATGGTATTGCGTGTTCTCCGTGGTGGTAAAATCTCGCGTAAGGTACGGTGTTCGCCGTCGGCGGTGGTGCGGCGTGCCTTCGCTTTGTTCCTCGCACACCGACATCTCCTCCGCGTCGCACCGCCGCGCCTATCACACACCGCGCATGCTCCGAGCGACATATGCTCACTCCTTCACCCCAACTTTAAAAAAGTAATGTGTTATTAAGAAATATAATATTCCTACACGTCTTATCATTGTAGAGCCTTCATTTCTAGAGCTCCTCACACATATATTTCATATAGTAACACAATTATCGGGGGCGATCGAACGAGCATCTGTCCGGTCCCATTTAGTGGAGCACTCGAAAGGGAGCGCGCGGCAGCACCGGTATCGATCTGAACGTTTCGTGTGGCCGCTCGTGCACAACGCTCTCTCGGGATATTCGCCTAGCGGTCGCCGTCGGCGCCGGCCTTGCTGCACTGTTTACGCGCTGTATATATACCGTTTGCGTTCGCGCGATCATGTTCGCTTGAGTTAATTGTTAAAGCGGTGCACGCGATTGCAAGTGTACCTGGGTGTTGGGTGTTGGTGGACCTCTCTACCCGAGTTTTGTTCCGACTTCGATTACCGAAACTCAGGTCAGTTTTTTTTCCTTTATTGTAATTTTTCGGAGAGCAATATTGTATAGCGAATTGTATTTTTCGTATGTTTTTATATATATTTATATCTCCATTTTCTTAAATTAAACACTCTATAATTATTTATTACGATTTATTGGTATTTATTTCGGAAAATATGCTAAGTGTTTTTAAATACCTCTATCGAACGCTTGCTAGCCATCTGGTTTATAAAGCTAAAGTTAGATTGTGATATCGTAAACCCCAAAGAAACATCTAGGTATTTGCGGAACAGTTTTATTGGATTATACTCATACATATTTTATAACAGGTTTTTTGTTTAATTGAAATAACGTCAATTATAACATTATCAATATATTCTATTGACTTAAAATAATATTTTTAATATTTGGTGATAAAACATATTCTTTTATACTGCGCATGACTAAATTTAAATTTATTGTCGCCGTATGACGTGATGGGCGAAAATATTTTTTCACTTAACGCTGACAGTGAAGCCTTTGTTATAATTTTCACCTAGGTATATTAAAAAAAAGCAACAATGTATGTATAAAATTTAAAACCGGCAAGACTTTTTGTTATATGTAATGTTACATTAAAAGAATGAGCTAAGTTGTTTTAAATAATCTTTCCTGCCAACAAGTATCAATAATTTTGAATTATACTATACTTATTATATGTATTTGACGTACGTATGCATGATCATACCTTCGATAGTGGGCGAAATGTTATATCATAAAATGATCTACTTTACCTGACTCACTCGTATCTCTTTATTCACGAACATCCTATCTTTTCATCAGAAATATAGGTACAATATACAATTGATATTTAACAGGTTTATATAAGAATACGTATTTATCTTAATGTTATTTACAGTTAAAAAAAAATCTATTTCATTAAATTTCAAGTACGAGCCATTTTGAATCTGAAAGTAGACATACATATATGTTTGATGGGTCAAAAACAAGACAATCAATTTTGGTATCTATTAAAGTAATGAGTAAATAATGTTTCTTAAAAAATGATATTTATTAAACGCTGATCATAAAAGAACAAATTGTAGGACAATAATATACATTTTTATAGTTGGAACTCTTTGAGAAAAGACACACATTGGGTTATAATAAAACGATATAAATCAGCGTCATGCTGTATCCCGCACACAGCAGGGTAGGTAGAAGGAACTTAGTGTTCCTCCCACTTTCCACCGAATTCTGGAGGCACTACGTATTGAGTGGCGGAACTCAACGCCGCGCTTACCTCAACACCAGAGTGACGAAATTAAATAATATAAATTTAAATAAATATTTCATTTCCTCGACTGGGGATCAAACCCACAAGCAGTCGTGTTTAAAGTCACACTTTGTGCCCCTGCGCCTCTGGATTATAATAAAATTTATAAAATAATAATTTAAAATCAACCAAAAAGCAATGAAATCAGTTTAAAGCATCGATCGATTCGTCTCTCTTTATGAGCACTAAAAGTCGCAAAGAATACAAAATTGTTAAAAAATTCGCGAACCGTACGTGTATTTTGTTCTATCGAACAGTATGCGGATATTAACAAACAGGTTAATAAATAACAAGAACCAGCAGAAAAACTCATTAATACAAGTCATCAAAAAACAAAATTTACGTATAATTATCACTCAGAGACTGAAAGAAAGTAGATTTTGAGTTTCCAGCGGCTTTAATTGTGGAGTCTGCAAAGATAATAAGAATTCGAACTATTAAACGGAAGTTTTATACGAGAGTTTAATAGACTGTTAAATTAGAAAGAATCGTAGACGTCTGCAGCTCTTCGTTTTGGGCTTGGTACAGCATTATTCCATGATGGCTGATTAGTTCTATATCCACGCTGCCGTGGGCTGTTGAGCTTTGAGACATATTTGGAACACTGCCTGAACACCTAGAATTTTTTTGTAACTTATAGCATAGATTGTTAACTAACGACAACAACAATAACTAGATACCTAAATAACAATATATATATAGTCAATGATATATATAATTTTGGTAGATGTCAATACGCGGAGTGGTATATCAAAGTGCCCACAAATTTTGTTTCATTTTTTATGATTTATGATATTGCAAAAATTCAGAAAAAATATATAATATTAAGCTTTTGGATAGCCACGTTCAGTTTAAATTTCATAAAGATATCATCAATAGATATCGAGAAAATCAAATTTAACTCTAAGCCTTACACGGCTAGCAAAAAAATAGTGTTTTGCTATTTCGGATAAGAACCAATACAATCATATTACAAACAATTCGCTAGAAGCCAGTTCAGCTTTTCCATGCTTATCCTGCTAAGCCCTTTGTAGTAAATTGTATAGCTTCAATACCTTCGACCAAATCTCTTTCAAAAATCTTTCGTTTGACTTTTTTTAATAATTGCTCATATGACAATTATTATTGTAAAAAATTAAAAAAATAGCTTCACGCTTTATCCCGCACACAGCATGGTAGGCAGAGGGAACCTAGTGTTAAGACACTCCGTTCCCCACTTTCTGCCGAATTCTGGAGGCATTGCGTGTTGAGTGGCAGGACTCAACGCCGCGCTTAACCTCGATACCAGAGCGAAGAAATGGAAATATAAATTTAAGTAAATATTTCATCTCCTCGAGTGGGGATCGAACCCACAACCAGTCGGTTTTGCAGTCACACCTCGTGCCGCTGCGCCACGACCGGCCTCAAATTATTATTGTGTATTACACATATAAATAATGTATTGTATATAAATGTTATTTTATATTTAGTCCTAAGATTTATTTTAGCTATATTCCCATGCGTCATCATTAGCAAATTTTAATATAAGTCTTTTTTAAAAAAAAGTTCATTAAATTCTGCTATGTCATTATAATTTATAATTAATTGGGAACCTTTCAATGTTACATGCAACAGAGAATCGGTTAATAAGTACCAAAATGACAAAGCGTCAAAAATTATTATAACAAATGTTAAAATTAAAGTAAGAAATTAATTGGTACAACATAAAGCTACAATAATTAAAATGATGCAACCAACATAATTATAATGTTTTGTCCGAATATAGATTCAATTATATGATTTCCAATTAATGCTTATAATATAGAATATTTCAATAATATATATGATGTAAAGACCACAAAGAAATTGCAGAATGGTATTTCCTTTCTGTATATCACTTCATTTTAACTGTAGAAGATTGACGATCGACGTAAATGTGTATTCGCTTACTTAGTACTTATGACTGGCAGTGTGCTCGTTCAAGCACTAAACTTAGCGTTATACGTAGCTTATCTAGCGATCATAACATACTGATCGTATTATAGACTTATTAAGTCTATAAATAGGGTTCCGTACCTCAATAGAAATTCAGAACCATTATAGAACCCACGCCTCACAGTTGAGCACAGAGTACAGATTTTTGGAGTCCAAGTTAGTAAACTTTGGTATTTTTTCAAATTATTTGTTTTGCTTTTGTTCGGTATCTAGAATTTACATATCTATTGATATTACTTTTGCCACGGCTGGCGCCGACTCTATAAATAATAGAATTTGAAATAGTTGGAGGTATAGTCTAGGTAGGTGGTACACTGTGCTTAATCAATAATTTCATTTGTTATTTGAAATTTTCTATATTTAAAATATAATTTTCTTAAGTTTTCAAAATATGTAGGTATAATTTTGAAGGCGGGTTTTATTTATTTTTCTTTCGATTTTTTTTATTTTTCACTACACTTTAAATTGTTGTTTGTTCTTGTGACTTATTTTTTTTAAATATTATAATTTAATATTTTTCTCATACAACGTACTGACATACGAGTATAATTAACTATTTTCCTTATTATTGGTATTCCGTTATTTTAGGCTAACTACAAATTACACCGTAATGTTATATAGCCTATAGCACTTCTGAAGAATGTACCCTTCATACAAAACAAAAAAAGAAATCGAACCAGTAGATCTAGAGATCTTAGCGTTTAAGCAAACAAACTCTTCCGCTTTATTATATTAGTATAGATAGAAATTCAAATTCCTCAATTACTAGAGGTATAGTAAACCAACACGAAATTTTTGTATTATACCTATATATATTTGGTTTATGACGATTAATGTAGAGACGTTGAGTACCTCCTTCTATTTAAAAGCGGTAAAAAATTAAACTTATTGATATTAATTTTAAGATCTATCGGCGCTCTAAGTAATACTACAAGTTCATGTGGGCAAGTACCAAGATAAAACTTAGCCGTTAGGAATTGAGGAGTTTTATCTTTCACCATAAGTTTACCCGATTATAATAACTTGATAGTACACTTTCTGAAAAGTCCCTATATAATTTAAACCATTCACCCTAACTGTTAACTGTAATAATTGAGGTGTTGTGTCTCTTATCACCATAATGATGATGATAGCACACAGCTCAGCAATGGATGATGACTACAAGAAGAAAATATATGATTATTATAAAAAAATATATGAATAACATAACGTTCCATTTCTCTAGGATTCTATTATCAGATCCTGGCTGATTGAGAATGGGACCACCAGGAAGCTGTCTTGCAAGCTCTTTCAAATAAAAAAAAGATTTTTAAAGATCGGTTCACAAATGACGGAATGAATGAATCAAGGGACATATATAAAGACAATTATAGTTGTTGAATATATTCAAGCTATAACTTTTTTTTGTGGTTCTACAGAATCTCTTTTTTTTCGAAAGTCGGTTAAAACACGTAGTGGAGAACGTTGGGATCAAATGGTGTATGAACATTCAAGTAAAAATCAAAATCAGCTTCACGCTGTATTCCGCATACAGCAGGATAGACAGAGGGAACCTAGTCTTAATACTCTTTGTTCCCCACTTTCCGCCAAATTTTTCTATGCTTATTGAGTGGCGAAATTACTTATTGAGTGGCGGAACTCAACGCCGGGCTTTTGGTCTTGTTGCCAGAGTGAAGAAATGAAAATATTAATAAACATCATTCATCATTCCCTCGAATGGGGCTCGAGCTCACAACTGTCGTGTTACAGTCACATTCTTGTAGGAATGCTAACAATCATTTTAGCTGTGACCAATAATTTTTTTAATCTTAAAAAAGTTATATTCTATGTATAATTTCTTTGTTATGTAATTTTTGGCGAAAAAATATTAACTAGCAATATAAGAGTAGTACTACTTTTCTTCTTTACGTGTAGACTAGTATAGAAGAGAAGAAAAGTAATAAACACTTAGTAACTCGTATATGTACATTCATTTCTTATGACAATGCATTTGAGATCCTTAAGTGGGCAATAGCTATATGGCTCACCCTATATTTCTATAACGATTAAGAGTTCTCTCGGGGTAGTGAATGGAAGTTTAATTGAAAATTCTCGTACTGTCTGAATGTATTGAAGGAGTTTTATGTTTTTTTATTGAGGAAAGAGTTCTTTTTATGTAAAATCTTTAAAGCTTTTAAATAACTATTTTAAAAAGATTTAAGAAAAATCTAAAATACTGTTGATGATTACTTTAACTGTTAAAATCATTTGTTTATACCTCCTTTGTTTATTACAGAATGTTGGCAATAAACGTTTCTAAGTTGCTATCTAAGTTTAAAATTCAAAGTTCTGATCCTTTTATTTTCTTGTATTTCTATATTTACGTCTCATAGTAGGTATATAATGCGAATATAAAGTTAAAACCCCCGAAAGAACGAAATTGTATGAAATTTATAATATGAAGTCTACTCGAAAATTACAAAATTCTGTATAGTTTTGGAACAAAACATAATACATGTTTTTGTGGGCATTATTTTTTAAATAATAGTTTTTTTTGTTTTATATATTTTAATATGTCTTCGAGCAAAAATGTCACGAATAATTGCATTGGCCCAGTGGGTAGTTTGGGTAAAATAAATATATAGAATTAATGAATATGGATGCAATTTAGGTTTATTAACTTGTGTAACCGTTGACCTACAATTATGAAATTGATATGGAACCCTCGGTGGGCGAGCCCGACTCACACTTGATCCATTTTTGTCTAGACTGAGGATTGAATAAAATTTTTATTAAAAAAAGTTCTACCGCAAATCTTTCCAAAGATTTTCATCATTTTTTCATTCCATTCCACACACGTATATTAGATAAAACAATAAAAACATTATGGAGGTTTCGATAATTTAGATTATATAATTAGTAAGGTTACATTTTTTAAATGAAATTCATAGAAATATTGTTTATAAAGGGGATACAATAACAATTGTAGCTAGTATCTGCTCGCAACTTCGTTTGCGTGAACTTAGGGCCATCGCCACGTTATTTCCATATATGATATATGGAATTTAAATTTATAGCAAGTGGCGGAGAAAGAGAATAACACTGAATAACTAAATACGTTTTGTGATATGGGAGGGGGAAAATAAAAACAATTTAAATATTATTTAGATACGTGGATATCAATTCACAACCGTCGCGTTTTACAGTAAAACTCTGTACTACTATGCCACATGCCCACCATACTGAATAACTTTTGATAAGGCAAAATTTTGTTATTTCTTAGAATATGGTTAGGCTATTATAGTTCTTCATTCTAATTCTAGATCTTCGATTTTTGTATGTCAATGAAAAATGTATAAAGATTAACATATTTTGTTGAGGCGATATTTCACTATTTCTTATAGTTTACCTGGATTGTCATGGTTATTCATAAGATGTTCCAGTTCTTCAATTTTTATATGTCAATGGAAAGTGCTCATCACGCTCTACAACTTATGTTAACGCCGCAGTTCATTATTTCTTATTGTTTACCTGGATTGTCATGGTTGTTCATTGGATGTTCCAGATCATCAATTTTCATATGTCAATGGAAAATGTTCATTAAGTTCAATAACTTTTCTTGTGGACTCATTTAATTATTGCTGGACCACTACGGTTCTATATCGGGTCTGGAAGTCTTCAAAATCAGATGTAGCTATTGTGTCCTGCCCACACTTAATAGCTACACAATAAAAAAAAATATGAAATGTGTAAGGAGGTCATATGTTGTGCGACAGATAAAATAAAAAAGTCATAAATTCGTGTTCCGTTACTATCTTTATATTACTCAAAATGATCTTTTCGTAAAAATATTAAATGTTCTGTCTTATAGATTATGGACATTTTCAACGCGGACTATGAACACAAGCTTGACTGTGGTAGTTTTGTTTAATGTTTCTGTTTACTTGTATATTGTACATACGAATGGTACAGTTTCATCCGTTATTTTAGAAAGTTCAAATAGAGATTGTTTACTTACATTTCAATTATACAAGAACCCCACTCACTTACTTTTAGTAACAAAACTAACTGGAATTGTTATACAAATTCGCAAAATCGAGACACTTAGAAAACGGTAGAGGTAGATTGCTTTATATACGTATGTACGTCGTGGCCATATTGTAGAATAGATCATTTCATGATAAAGTTGACCATATCACGAATTGGTCTTGTTTCATGAAATACTCAATTTTACATTTGCCATGGTCATATCATGATGTGAAATGATCCAATTAATGATACAACTACTTTATAAAATAGTCGATCTTTTTATAAGTTCGCAAAATAATTTACACACTTTACTGAAGGGGGTTAATTAAACACGTTCTGTCATATTCAATATTTTACGGAACCCTCAGTGTGCGAGCCCGACTCGCCGTTGTCCGGTTTTTGGTTTATATTTTTTCTTTTAATAATATTTTTTATTATATCACTTTAAAGAGATGATTGAAGAATATTAAAGAACATTATTTAATGTTAAATAGTATGAGTGCACGAGTTGAAGAGAATGTTCAGGAATAAGTGATATTTTTTATTACATTTGATATACATAAAATGTATTTAAAAATACCGTTCACAAAGATTATAGGTATTTATACAAGTTTTAATTCATTAGATTTGTTTTATATGAGAAAGGAAACATTTAAAATGATCTTTTTTTTGAAAAAAAAAGCTCATTAATTTATTGATTTCTAGTGTTTTCAATATAAAAATTATATTTCGAGTCGTTATGTGGCTGAAGGTTTTTATTATCTAAACGCGTTCAGAACTTTCTTTCTCTTTTGTTAGTGTTATTCGAGATATTGCCCCATTTTAAAATTTTGCATCATGAATCATGATAATATCATATACTATATATTAAGTACAGTATGTTACCGTACTTTAATATGTATAAATTTATATTACTACTCCTTTGTTAGAAATAACTTAGGTCAAGACGCCTTGATTTTGTTATTTTGCTTAATAACACAGCTTTGCATATTATGGTTATAATAAGTTTTTCTGCATAAACCATTTTAATAGCTTCTACACACGCTACCATTAAAAAAGTGGTTAAGTCCGAATCGGACACGCCAATGAAGGGATCCATAGAAACATACATATATAAGGTATATGTATATGAAGTGATATAACACTATTATTTTTGCTCTCAAAAAATAGCTAGATTTTTCAGTGTCAATATAAATGAACAACTTATATCTAGAAACAATAAAGAGTTGCATAAAATATGTTTTCTTTGCTGTTCTGTAATACGTATTGAAAATATTAGATAAGTATTATATGTTCTTACCAATATAATTTGTGTCTACGAGATAAGATACATATATAAATAGAGTTATATTACAATAAATGTTGTCGACAATTGCAAACTACTTAATAGTATATACATTTTTATATAAAACAATTAAAAAGAAATTAATTCAATTAGATATATTAATATAAATGAAAATTGCTATACCTATAAAAAACATAAGTTATGTTTTCTATTTCCAAAACAATCAAAAATCCTTATGGATATTACGATATTAATCCAAGGTTTATATGTATGTTTCTAATATATTAGTGGTGTACTGTCATCACATGGATGGATGCGAAAGGTGAAAAATTCGTCTAATATCGAAACGGCCTAGTATAGCATTTTGACTAAAGTGTAGAGTATGTCCCGGAAGGGCTTGTACATAGAGTTGGGCTAAGGTTTTTACGGCGCGAGCTGTCTTGGCAACATTTTACTTAAGTAAATATATTTTTAATGGGATTATATTTTTTATTTTTAAGGTTGTAGCTATTAAGTACCGTTAGGGGAAATATGAAAACTCAAACTGAATTCCACTGTATTAGTGCTGTAGGGAAAGAAAACTTCTATCTCCTAATGTAAGGGAGCTAAAAGTTCTACATTTTATAATTTTTTTGACTTGAAATTTGATAGTCATCAGTCAATTAGGGACGAAATTAATGGTTTTTAGATATCAATAAATTTAAACTTTATATATTTAATTAATATATGTACCTACTATTGACATAATTTCCACCAAATGTTGTTTATGTGGCATAATCGAAACTATAGGTATATAGATAGAGTAAAGATAGTGCTCCCTTACGCTTCGCTTGGCTCGTCTTGACGTGCAGATGTTTATATGTTAGAAATGGTGGGCGCCATATAAAATATAAATTAATATTATAGATTGTATTACTTAAAAAATGGGCTTGCTTGCTTTTGATAATCTTAATATTAATGAGTAAAAACAAAACATATTAATTAGATTTTACATATTGTTTCAGATATTAAATCTTTATCAGATAACTATTAACAAATACTTAATCAATACAAGTGTGGTTATGAAAATATAATCATATTTTATTTATTTATTTAAGGAGCTCCGCGCCTTCCGGTACTATTATCGCTTATAAGCCTTCTTCAATACATGATGACGTAAAAAAAAATCAATACAAAGCAATAGTTTCTGAAATGAGCGTGTTCAAACAAACTAACTGTTTAGCTTAATAATATTAAGTATAGCTATGACGACTTATTCTACAAAAGAATATTAAAACGGTTCAGTCAAGCTGGGTAGCTTTGATTCGTTACCCGAACGAACGTTGACAGTGGGACCTCGAACTTGTTTCGATAATTTTTCCGTGTGATACAATACTATTGACTTTTCATATTTCATATGTTTATTTTAATGAATAAATGCTTATTTTAAAAACGAAAGGAAAATTAAGATTCAGCACAGGGAAAACACAAAGTTTTCTTTTTAATTTGTCTAAAAGTTTTCTATTGAACGTGTATTTAAGTATTTTTTGATGATGTTTAAAATATATATAGTATACAAATACCAAACACTCTAGACTGATTCTCCATTTTTTTGTAGTATAAGACAAAACTGCGGAATGAGTGTTTAATTACATCATTATTTTATAAAAAGATGAAACTCTAGTACCTATATTAATAAGAAGAATAATGATGATTACCTTTTCATGAATGGTTCTTTGTGTGTCAAAGTTACCCATTTGATGAGGGGTAACTTTGACTGATTTTGACAGAATTCCGATTTTCTTCCATACTGATGTATCTTAAAAGGCTCATGTGAATGTCTATGAGTGAGAAGTATTATGAGAGCACTAATAAAATAAAAAAACACTTTTGCGATGTACCTTAAATTTTAAGACAGCGTAAAATATCGCTCGTATCTGTCAAAGTTATGAATGACCGTAATTCCTTACGAAGATATGTATGATTGGATTGAAGATATGTTTAATAACATAATAAAATCAAGAACAATATATTTTTTAATTTGTCTGTTTGTCTATGCGTTTGTTCACACTAGTCTCAGAAACGGATCAACCGACTTAATTGAAGCTTTCATTATTGTATTTTGGCAAGCTTCCCTTAATATTTTGTGTTTGTTTTATTTCAATCGATTTACAAATAAAAAACAATAACAACATAAGTTTTTTCAAAGAACCATTTTAAAGAATGTTGTTTGACTAAATTTTTATAAAATTATACTTTTCCATATGATATTCTTATTAGGAAACGAAACTATTGCAGATTAGTAAATTAATAATTATGTAGTTCAAGTGGGCGATGTCGCGGCTCTCTAGTGATAAATATAAACCTATATCGATATGAAAAATAGTAAGGAATGCTTAAATTTGATGTGATAAATTGACGTTTAGCAAGTAACCTTTATTAATAGCCATGTAGCCCGTGACATTCAACTGCACGGTCTCGGGAGGCAAAATTGGATTGCTTAACATGCTTAACATTGCAGTTTACGAATAGGTTCTAATCGTATCGGTGTCACACGCCTTGTAGATGCAATTATCTTTGGTTCAAGTAATAGAAGCGGCTTTGTATAATATGTAAAATAGAAGTATGAGAGTATTTGTTTTAAACGTATATGTCTAATAATATATATTTTTTTATTAAAATTTATTATTATTATTATTATGTAATATTGATAAGAAATAAGCATAGGCTGTATGTTATATACTTATAGACTTATACGACTTATACGAGAATTGTATACCTTAGCAAGTAATTTTGTAAGACCGACAAATTTTGCGAAACAAAGTAGTGTATACACTGTTAGTTAGTAGAAGTGTTGTTCTTTTAGTAGCAAGAGCAGAGAGAAATAGGTAAAACAACCAACAAACCACCCATAAAGTTTGTGAAAGGAGAAAGAAATCTGCATAAAAGCCTTGCTTTACTTTAGACTCAGCTCCTCATTGGACTGCCATGATGGATATGTAGGTGAAATAGTACTAAATCACGAAAGATATTTTATTTTTCATCATCCAGACCAGACATTTTCCTTTACTAATAAATAGTTGGACTTTTTTCTTTATAATTTTTATAACATATTTTTTTATTAATTGAAACTTATTTCATACATATAATTATAAGTTTCTATAGGTATACCTATACCTATATAATGCTTATATTATTGTTTCAATTTCTGATATTTTTTGTCGAAACTTTTCAAAACTAGAAAAAAGTTGTACAAGAGAGGTTTTATTTATTCATTATTACCAAGATGACCAAAAAACATGTTTTGATATGTTATTTCAGTAAATAAATTAATTCATAATACTAATTACTTATTTCATCATAAAATGCTTTTTTGTCATCTTTTAATGTATATTTTATATTGTAGCAAATTAGTTTTTTCTACCTGGTTAAGCAAACCTATTTGAATCGTTTTAACCGAAAGATAAAACAGAAAGCAAAATAAAAGTTTCACATCTTAAATTCCTGAAAGTCAAGATTTAAAGTTAATTAATATGGAAAATTTACATAATTAAATAATTACGTATAAAATTGTATAAAAATATTTTTAGTGTTATTTCTAAGAATTTGACAAACTACAAACTACACCTACAATAAAGAGTAACTAACTCCCTTGCGTACTGACACTGCGATGAAACATTTTCCTAACCCCGTTTATTACGTATCAGTTAAAATAAACGTACGGATACTATTGATGTTTCTATTAATCAATGTAAAACGTAAACAGTTTTATATAATCCGAATATGTTTATATGTAAACAAACATAAACTATATATAATCAAAGATTAACTGTCGATGGTCTACTATCTTTATTGTGTTAAATATATGGAATAATAAATATTATCTATTTGAATTTTATATCATTAGAAAAATACTCTTTTATTAAAAATATATTAATTTAATTAAGATGATATTAAAAGATTCATATAAAAATATACATTGATAAATAAAGCTTTCATTTTAACCTGTCTTCCTAATAACATTTTGTCAAAATATGAAATACTTTTTAATTGCAATAATAGTCGTAGTTCCCGAATTTCTATCAAGTATGTCGTGGGCCATACGTGAGTGGCATTTGTCGACACATTTGACCTCCAATCACAAATAACGGCCGCCAACACAATTGTTAGTACGTGTATCAACTTTCAATAAAATCTTTTCACCCTTTTTGTAATCCTAACTTGAATCTAATAGATTAGCTCCTAAGCGTATATCTCAGTATAATTTTGTTATTTGAGAATTAGGACGCCGTTGTCGCCCAGGGGCACAAGGGTGTGACTGGAACGCTACGGTTGTGGGTTCGACCCCTATCGAGGAAATGAATTATTATTTATTAATATTTTCATTTTCTTCGCTCTGGCATCAAGGCACAAATCCGGCATTGAGTTCCGCCACTCACCATGCAATGGACTGTCTTAACACTAGGTTCCCTCTGCTCATCCTGTTGTGCGTAGATTACAGTGTGAAGCTGATTTTTTTTTATTTACTTAAGAATTAGCTTAACGATTGATGTATACTAAACGTACTGCATAGTAGACTAACCTTGTTTCTAAGACACAAAACAAGTAAACATATTAAATTTTATACAATAGGCATACACTGTCGTCATTGCGGTGCCGCCTCTGTCGCGACAGCAGCCGCATTAATTATACGTTCCTTCGGATATGGGTTACCGACATCAGTATTAGAATACATACAATCTATCACAATTAATTTGATTGGAGTAGATGTGTTTATAGACACTTGTTAGCGGTTGATTTCAACAACCTAGTATTAGTGAATTTTCCGCCAAATATTCGAGACGTTTCGTGTTGCGTAGCGGAACTGAACGCCGCATTTTTACCTGGGCTGGTACCCTTTTCCTTTTTCATTTTTTCGCTTTGGTAAGCGAAGAAATGAAAATATCTTTTTCTTTAGATATTTATTTTGTTTTACCTTGTCATCAGATGCAAACTTTTTTATTGAATATGCTAAGCATACTTACCTTGGCGCACTGTTTACTGTGTTTCCTTTTATTTTATTCATAGATTTGTCTTTAATATCATGCTAAACTCTTTTATTTTACGCAACTCTATTTAAAGTAGTGGCTCCTACCTGGCTTCGCCGGCTTGGACTTCACGACTATTTATTTTCTCATCTGAATTTCTTTCGTGATCTAATAACATTTGGAAGACAAAATCCATACATCGATAGCTAAAGTATCAAAATATTTATTTTTAACCGGCTTCCCTTAGGAGGATGTTATCAATTCGACTGTATTTTTTTTATGTTTGTTGCTTCAGAACTTAGATTTTTGCTTAATGATTCTTTTTTCTATTTAATTTATCTGGTGCTTCCCGTGTGGTCCCATTTTAATTTATTCCATTTCTGATAATTTTATCAATGAGAAAATCACATAAGTCATAAATTTGCATTAGGTACGTGCGCGAAAAATGGATGAATATTACGCTAACCGATTTCGATGATTTTTTTATTATTGGACCTATCCAATAATCCAAAGAAACTCTCATCAGACTACCCTTGATCCTAATCAAGGGTAGTTTGATGAGAGTTTGGTTAGGTTTTGATTATGGGATCCGGTGAAAGTCGGTTTGTTTTGTTAAAAATTGTTTTATGTAACAAATTTGTCACACACAATTCTTTATATTGACAACTTTTTTATTTGTGAAGCGATTGTAATAAAACAAACTAAATGCTAAGAGAAGCTTGCCAGATTTTAATAATGAAATTGGTTAAGCCGTTTCAGAGATTAGCGTGAACAAACGCACAGACGAACAAAAAAAAATAGAATTATTTTGTGTTCTTTTACATTAATAAAAGCCTCCAATAACATGTTTCCTTAAATATCTTCTATGTACAGACGCCGATCTGTTACGATTTTATTATAAGTATATAGACTAGTCATCTAAGTAATTGAAACGGCAGCGCCGAAAGTAACATTTATAAATAAACGATTTATGGTTCCCGTTCTGTGGCTTTACATTATGTTGGTACGTCGTAATCGTAAAAATATTCCAATAAAGAATAAATTCCAATAAGAAGTTATCATATAGTAAAATTATAATTTCACGCATATTGATAGTGATCTAATTGTATAAATTTATATTATTCATACAGTTATTTATTAATATAATATGATACTTGCTTGTTGTTTTAGCTGCAATGTTTAAACTATATATCAGCAACATTAATTCTCAACACCTACATCTTTCTTCCGAAAAAGCATTGGTAGTTGTTACGTTTCGTACAAAAAAAATATAGTTATGTTATTTAGGTTTTTGTTTAATATAATAATAAGAAAGTCAAAGATGAGTTTTAGGTTATAATTTTATTAAGTATCATTTCTGAATCAAACTTCTAAATATAAAATAATATCTTAACATTATTTCAAAAATAGAAATAAATCATTATAGTAGAATTCTTATAATATAAAAGTATTAGGAAACTACTAAACTACTATTTTTATCGATCGATTTGATTGATCAAGACAATGATCTAAATTTATATATTAGTTATAGATTATTTACTTACATAGTTTCGTTTTTCGCTACTCTCAGTCGTAGGTCGGTCTTAATATTCTAATATCAGACATAATGAGTTCTAACTTTAAAATGTAAAATTAGCTTCACGCTGTATCGAAGGGAATCTAGTGTTAAGACACTCCGTTCCCCACTTTCTGCCGAATTTTGGAGGCATTGCGTGTTGAGTGGCAGAACTCAACGCCGCGCTTTTCCTCGACACCAGAGCGAAGAAATGGAAATATAAATTTAAGTAAATATTTCATCTCCTCGAGTGCGCCACGACTGACCTGAAAAAATGTAAAATAAAAAAAGAATATTATTAAAAAGAGAAAACTAAAATAATTCTGAACAACTACACCATTGGAACTGTTCTATGTTAGATACATACATACAAATCAAAAATTCTTCACAATACACATAAAAGAACTAACAGTTGGTACCCATTCTTCGGTCAATTAAATGTAAATCTCAACCCCTGTAACATTTAATGGTAATTTCACTTTTCACAGATTTCTTTTCTAAAAAGGCGAAGGTTTTACGAGTAAATTTCATGCCTATAATTTTTTCGTATGTCTTAATTTTGATGTACAATCGAATAAATAAATAAAAGAAACGATTTCTGAATTAATATCTTATATAAAAACGAAAACGTACAAATTAATTTTTTTTATTTCAATGATAAGAAAATCGAAAAATTTAAATGGAATTATTAATACTTATGTACCTAGCACACTCAAAACGCCCAACCCAAACGCAACTCTGTCCGCTTAATCTTATTGTTATTTTATAACCAAATTATACTAAATCTATATAAATTATAGCCGCCTACATATTGTTCTGATGTATAAGCTATATCACTAGTAGTAAAATTTCATCTAAACTGGTTCAGTACATCTAGCGAGAAAGTGGAACACACTTTGTGGAATTTTTACATTTACAATATTAGTAGGATTAATATGAACGTTAAAAATATAAAAAAAAAACTTTAAAACTATATATATACATGAATTTAAAAACTAAAAAGCATAAAATAATATTTTAATTACTCCATATTGAAGAAAATTAAAAAATAATGAATGCCTTATCTGCCTACACAGTAAATATCTTGAATTGAATATCGTACTATGTACTATACCTCTATGTTTGGAATAGGATAAAGATATATTATATTTTTTACTAAGATTGCCGATTGTAAGTGACTAATCCACTTATGCGATTTTAATCAACATGTTTAACTAGTTAGTAATTACATGCATACATACATCCATGTCATAATAATATCAAACGAATGTCAGTACCTTAACAATTGCGAATTATCTTTTTAAAGCTCCAGAGTTCCATACCTCATAAAATTTTGCTGATAATTCTTCATACATAACCTATACAATTTTATATACATAGCTGACCCACCTACGAGCTGCTGTGGTTCAATGATTATAATACATTAAATTATTTTTTATTTATCATTTTGGTATAATCAAACTAATATATATCCTAATAATGCTAAAAATAGTTAAGTCGTTTTTAAATGATGTGGAATTGAGAATCTAAAGTAGTACATTGGTTTAGTGTTAATAATTTACTATTGAATAGTAAAAAAACTAAATGTATAATCTTCAGAACATCTAACAAAAAATTTGTTAAAGCTGATGTACTCTTGAATGGTGAAGCCGTGGATACTGTCGCTTCTACGGTGTTTCTCGGTATCATCATTGACTCTAAATTACAGTGGGGACCTCATATCGATGGATTGGCGAATAGACTTAGCTCAGCAGCTTTTGCGGTTAAAAAAATCAGACGATTAACTGATGTGGAAACGGCTCGCCTTGTTTACTTTAGCTACTTTCATAGTATTATGTCCTACGGCATTCTGTTTTGGGGTAACGCAGCCGGTATTAAATCAATTTTTGTCTTGCAGAAGCGAGCTATTCGCGCAATCTATAACTTAGGCCCTAAAGAATCGTTAAGGCAAAAATTTAAAGAAATAAATATATTGACAGTTGCATCTCAATACATTTTTGAAAATGTTATGTATATTAAGAAGAATATTAAAGATATATTTAGAGAAAGATAATATCAATACTAGAAATAGGAGTAAACTTTTGCACCTGTAACCCGATTACATCTGGTCCGTAATTCTTTGATGGAACATTCTGTACGCTTTTACAATAGGATCCCAGAAAATGTCCGAGAATGTTCTATATCACAATTTAAAAGAGTTGTGAAAAGACGTTTGTGTGTTAAAGGTTATTACCAAATTAATGATTATATAAACGATAACACGCCTTGGGAATGAAATGCTCGCAGCCTGTTTGTTTCAAAGTATCATTGTCAGAAACGTTAAAATGTGATTGTGTATAATTGATTTAAAAAATAAATCCCGCTGAGTTTCTTGCGCCGGTTCTTCTCAGGTCTGAGGCATTAACTTTATTGAACTGGTGGTAAATTATTTGACGTTCAAAAAATGAAGCATGTAACTTCTTATTTTGAATAAAATTATTTGACTTTGACTTTGGATAGTTTGGCCGATATGAAAGATGTAAGTGGATTCGAAATTATATTAACAGTTCTGTCTCAACGTGTGATTCTGATATCTCTGTTGGTAGCTGAACCATAATAACAACAAGTTCATCTACGGTTAGCGCGTTGGACTTGCCAGTATTTTCCGCTGATAGTACTTTTTCAGCTTTGATGATAATTTGGCTATTGTAATTTTCAATTGTGGCGATATTCTTTTAAAGAGCTAAATAAGTTGATCTTAACTTTCATAAAAGACTCTAAAAATTTTACAAATTCAGGGATCTCCCTTCTGCTTCTATAAAATTACACCGGCATTGAGTTGTTGTTACACTTTTCTTACAAATATCTTTAAAATGGATTTGAAGAAACTTTAGATCATGATTAAACATCGGCATTAGCGACTCAATCTTATGATACGATATGGAATTGCAAATTTTTGCTGCAGCAAAGGACGTAACTTAAAGGAGACTGAAACTATTTCATATATTTTTGGGCCCAGAATGTAAAGAGATGAAAATGATATGATTTAATAGATTTAGATACATCATTCCCTCCCTGAAATCTATATAAATTTTGGCAATCTGAGAGCTGAGTTATTAGAGATTTGATAAAGGTGAGGTTAAGTTCACAGCACAATTTCTTGAATATCAACTTCTATAAAATATGTGATTACTGAGTTGTTTAAGCATTAATGTTTATTATTTATAAATAAAACACATTTTAATGAATATTTTATTCTTCTTGTATTATTATTAAAATGTCATCTAAGAAGTGTGTAGGTGGAACTAAACTATTTTGGTACCTAGCCCAACTAAGGTACCATATAATACTCATAACATGAGCAAAGCAGCCTACCATTCGTCTTCCTACAATACAATTGCACTATCTTATAGCAATAGCTTCCCTTCCTCTACAAGAGCTGTCAACTAAAATGTAACAGAAATATGTTTTCCTGCTTATATATCGGGATTATATCACACCTCTAACTAACCAGGTGGTGGTGGTTTTTATCGTCTAAAGGTCTTCGGACTAGAGTATTGCAGTGTCCATTGGCTATCCCACAATTCACACAGCGATTCATATCCATAGCGTGGCGGTCGTAAGATCTAAAAGATTTCGGAGTCCAGTGGGGAAGCGAGAGTCGTACAAAGTAGGCAGAGTCAAAATCCGAGAAAAACAAAGCAGCAGTCGTTGAAAATATCAAACAAACGAGAAAGCACTCAAAACTCATCGACACGAACGTAATGAGAGAAGCAAAAAATGCAAAAAAATATTAGACAAGGTGTCATTGTCAATCAGCTGTCATATCTCTCATTTAAAATATGATTGATTTTAACCTATTAAGGATCTAAAACTTATTTTTTTCATTTTTCTCCACTTCCAGAATGTCAGTTAATTTATTATTGGCTATTCTAAAAATTAAAAAAAATAGTAATTTTTTAGATCACATCTCAATTCTTTACGTTTGGGCCCAAAAGTTTCAGTCTCCTTTACCTCTCATACGTAAAAATAAACAACAAACGATCTTGTTCGCCAACAATAAGTGATTTTAAAGGTTCTTGCGGAGTAGATGGCTGTCAGTACAACTTTTCTAATGCACAACACACACTGGTTGCTTGATTGTGGAGTTTTAAACTTGATAATATAAATATATTTTGTCCATCGAGAGAGATCTTTATCTATATATAGGTTTACCATTCAAATCCTTTATATTTTAAGTCGGTGACAAGCAAGAAAAAAATCACATCAAGAGATAACATCTATATACACTGTAAAATACCCACGTTTTTGCTAAAATTAATTATATACGGACCTATTTTAACATAAATATATTTTCAGTCTCGTGTTAAGGACGTAATACGATTAAGCTATAATGGGGAAGGCCGACATAGTCGGACGTAACTTTATCGAATTTCCTCCTTAGTACCTTGAAGCGTATTTAATATTGAAAGCTTCGATACTTCAAACGCATTATTTTCTATCGTGCTAGTTCCATAATTGAGATACGACTATTTACATGCTGTATACTTGGCATTATACTTTTATATGTAGGAAATATTTTTTATAGGTTTAGGTTTTAGGGTTCATATTCCTAGGTTTTTTGATTTTATTTTGTAAGTCGATATTAAAAATATACAATGAATAATTTTTAGCTTCACGCTCAATCCTGCATACAGCAGGGTAGGCGAGGTAATCTAGTGTTAAGACTTAAGACACTCCGTTGCCCACTTTCCGCCGAACCATATCATAAAAGAAGCAAATTCTTAAGCAAATAACTGACAATCAGCGATAAAAAGAATAGTTTAGGTACAACAAAATAACGATTCCATTACTCAATGTGTTGAGTTACAGATAAACTAAATTTGTTTGTTTTACTACTAAGGATTGAACAATAAGAAACTTACGTTCAATGCATACTAAGTAATATTACCTACTTATATGCAACGAGGAAGAAAAAAGTGTTTCCATACTTAGTTAAACTTTAATTCTACTTTACTATCTTTAGTTTAGTTAAATTGTCTTCTCAAGCATCGATATCGAAGATAGTATTGAATAGACTTGTTTTATGTTTCTTTTTTCCAATTACGATATTAAGTTGCTGTAGTTTGTAGCTGAGCTTTACATTTTTGTTAGTGATCACTAAAAGTAGAACCAGAATTAATTTATTAAAAAAAATATAATTTTCAATCATCTTGTACTATACCAAATAATTACAGTTCATTCATAATAATTGAATTAAATTCATAGAATTATATAATTTTTCGGCGCATTTTTTCTTATGGCGTTATGTTATACATATGACGTTATATTTTTATCTATTTTAATGTATATGTTTTTAAATTTTATAATAAAATATTATATTATTGTTAGATTATTAAAAAAAAGAAAACAAATATATTGTTATCAGTTAACCTATCACGAAAAATTCGATACATTGGCTTTTCGGCCGATTTATCTATCAACTTCGACTATCGAACGACGTCCGTGACATTTCTACGCCCTAAGCTCCAAATGTTGCTGCAGGGTCTTGAATGTTTTCTTTTATAATATGCTTATAAATAGAAAGGCTATTTACGTAATAAATGAAGTGAGAAGTAGCTATCAAAGATACACCCTAGGGATTGTTCTACATTTTCGTTAGTAGGTAAATTATTACCTATTTAAATAAATATAGGGCAATCCCTAGAAAAAGAGAGAAATCTTATGATTTTACGGTTTCTTGCCTCATCTTACGTTAGCGTTTTTATTGAGAAATAATCAATGGAACCAATGTATAGTGCGACTTATAAAATTAATACAATTGCTTCAATTTTTAAGAAAAGACAAAGACAGACATTTTGTTATTTATTAAATACATTCTTTTAACAATATCTTAGAAAGAAAAATGTGTTTATGTCATTTACATTTATGTTAATTGTATACTTACGCTTTTAGTTCTATAGAGAGTGTCGCCTATACGTGACAGGCGCTTTTGTTTATTCATCTGATTCTACGTTGACTAGTATTCAAAGGCATACTTTTTGAAATAAAGATGATACACTACTTTTTAGATCTATTTATTATCTTTACATTATATACATGTTTATACCATCATTAATAGTAAAACCATCTTTATTAAGTAGTAAGCTATAATTATATATATAATAATAAGTATTTCAATTCAATTTATATATTTTATATATAATATAAAAATTATATAAATCTAATTGAAATATTTATTATAAATTGAATAATAATATTTTTTTGATTTAAGTAGTTTTTCTATTGTTACAGAAAGCAAAATGGGTTGCTTTGTCAGTAAAGATAAACTCACTAAGGAGGACATGGACTTCCTCAAAACGCATACGTCTTATGACGAGACTACCATCAAGGAGTGGTATAAAGGCTTCAAGGTAAAATTTGCTAAGGATAGGAAAACCTGAATACTATGTTAAATTGAATTGAAATATTTATTATTATATTTTACGTTTGCAGCAAGATTGTCCTAACGGAAGGCTGACCCCGGCTAAATTTGTCGATATGTACAAGATGTTTTTCCCATCTGGTAATGCAGTGGAATTCTGTGATCACGTGTTCCGAACATTTGATATGGACAAGAATGGATATATAGACTTTAAGGTAACAACTATGCGCTTGTTGTGAATTAATACGATGCCATGTATGCGAACGAATACTATGTAAAATATTGTGTTGCTGTGTTTGTAAGTAACTCTGTATAAGCAAGCTGTTGCGAATTGTTTGAATAAATATTTTATGTGCAATTATGCGAGATGAGCTCAATTTTCATTATGATGATATATAGATATGATATATAGATGTAGGTTATTGTGTAACGTTTACGAAACAAGAGGATCATTCTTGTTTATTTTACGTTGAGGTGACTGTGACATCTCGAAATTTTTTATACTTTTGTTTTAGGAATTCCTTCAAGCAATCCATGTGACCTCTAGTGGTACACCTGAAGAAAAGCTAAAATGGGCTTTTCGTATGTATGACGTTGATGGAAATGGGGTCATAGATATTCAGGAGATGACTAAAATAGTCCAAGTGAGCAAATTTTTTTTTAATTTTGTCAATATCTCTGCAACAGTGTTTTAGATATTGACCTAAATTTGATTTTTTTATTATAGGCAATCTATGATATGCTCGGTGCTTGCTCGAGTAATAGGCCAGCCGATTCAGCCGAAGAACGCGCTAAAAACATCTTTGCGAAGATGGATGAGAACAACGATGGACAGCTTACACAAGAAGAGTTCCTTAAGGGTTGCCTTCAGGATGAGGAGCTATCCAAAATGCTGGCACCTTAAGATGGCTATTTTTTCCCCATGCCCGAATATATTCTGTTACACCTAAAGATAACCCGACAGCAATAATAAATTATTTTCATGTATTTATTAAAAATTGACGCACAAATTATTTCTTAGTATAGGTATAATTGCTCGTTGCACGTATTATATGAGCTATTTGTTTAATTAACGACATAATGCAACAAAATCAAAAGTTGCAAAAATTTTCATCGTGCTTGCGAGACTTAAATAGATCAGATAGAAACATTTCTGTTTTACTTTTATGAATGGCAGCAGGTTGCAGAATGATCTAAATATGAAACTCAAACATAAGTTCTCACAGTGTCACTAACCAAATTGAGCTTCAATGTCTGCTGTATACATTTAATATGCGGTCTTTGTTTTCAATCAACCTAAATCTCTATTCTAAAATCGGCACGATCGATACATGTTTATCATAAGCCAATAGTATTATTTACGTCAATTTATCTATACTATACAAAATAAACATCAAGTATTTCGCATTTACTGTAAGTGAAATGTTATATGACTCTTTATTTAATTTCATTGAAATGTACAATTATTTCCTGTCGGGTTATTCTGTCTGCTACTATATATGTGTATTTTACGTTCACAGACTAAAAAGCTTATCGAGCGATATTAAAAACTTAGGCGTTATGATCACTGTTTTCATCATTCGCGTCGTGAACCATAACGCTTATGATTAAACAGAACAGAACAAAACAGAACAGAACTCTAAATTAGACACTCGCATCGTGAATTTTGTGTTGTAGCTTTTGGAAAAACGATCACGTCGCTTTGTGGCAATCGGAAAGACCACATAGCGATATTCATGTCATGGCTGTCATGTCGTATGGATATTGAAGAGAGGCCGTGACACGCATGGGACCGCATTAGATTATAACGCACAGTGAATTATATTATGTGAATCCCACCAGTTTCTAATTTTTTTGTTAGATAAGGAAAACTTTTTTTATTGTCTAAACAGACACGAGACTGGCTATGTCTTCACTTTAATGCATTTATTAAGTAACGTTTTATTTTTTCTGTGGTCGTCATACATTGCGACAGTATTCCATAAATATACAACCTTTTTGCGCAGTTTTCCATAAAATAACCACTAATTTGAAACTCTGAGTGAGTTTGTGAGCAGTTAAAAAAATAAGAAATGATTTATTAAATTCTTCTGGTATAATATCTTTTAAGTTTTAATACATTCTTTTACTCAATGAATGAGTTTTTGAATTTCATTAGGTTCAGTGTAATTTAGATTTTAAATAGATTGTTGATATCTGAGTTGACGTTGAGTTTTAGTCGTATAACATGAAAAACTAGGAATTTCTCTATTTGGTCCTATACAAACCACAACGCTTTGTGGGAATTCATAAGCGATATAACTGGAATTTTATTTTAGTTTAACATCCACTGGTGGAGATTTTACACAGACCAATAGTTTGTGACCTATTCACTCTAAAATCTTATCGCTCATGTATTTTCGCTCATTTAAGTTTTTTAGTCTTAGCGTAACATATACATTGTAACCGTACCATACACCTATTAGGCCAATACTCTCAATTAACTATTTATTCAATATTAAATCTATCAATGGGTATCTAATGTACTGCACAAATATAAACAAAGTCAATCTTATTAAATTATTAAGTCAACAATTAGTCTAGTGGCGGTGAACAGAATAGGTCAGATTGATAGATTTATAATAGCAATATCTATATGTACGCGCATATGCAATCGTAAACACATTGACGCACGGCAATCTGATCACTTCTGTGGAAGTTGAGTCATATTATATGTAAGTTTTATTATATGCATTATATTCGAATAAGTATTTATCGATCTAATGTCGAACATCGGTGTTGTAAATCGTTCATATTCTGTGTACATTCGTTCTTGATCATGTAGACAGGGAATTTCATCTTCTTCGATCAGTTCTAAACTGACTAGTGTTAGCTGATCCCTTTTATTGTTTAGCCTCATTAACTTCTTATTATTTAACGGACTTGAGCTTAAAAAAAATTCTACGTAGTGATTATGTCGCCTTTTGAACAATTGTTTTTTCATGTTTTACATTCCCCTAACACTGTGCCTTCTAGTTCTTGGTAAAAATAGATTTTTACTCACATTTTATTCCATCATTAGCTTTCTCCCAAGCTTTTATTAGTTAAGATAATTTTTATTATATCTTCCAAGTACGAATTTCGCCAAATCATGCACAAATCTCCTTCCAAAAGGGTAGTTAAGGAATCTACAATTTTAGTATGTCCTAGTCCTTTATCGTTTAGATTGTATATTTATTAGATGTTAGTATAATTAAAAAAATGCTGTACCTAATACCTTATTATTTTTTAGTTGGCCTTAAATCGACGGGTCGCGGACCGTTTATGAATGAGTATATGATTTTGTTTCTTTTTAGTTTTCAGTGCATCTCAATTTTTTAAGATATTATTGTAAAATCGAAAGCATATAAATGCATTACATTATATTTTTATATATGTAGACACTAACCATTAAACTTCATATGCATACACGAAGAAATTATAAACAGGTTACGGTGCTAGTAAACTCTACATCATCCATAATTTTGTAACAAACTTAAAGTTTATAAAATCATATTTTATATTAATTACATTGTTAATATTTAATTTACACTTGTACCCTAACAAGAAAGAGTGCACTGTGAACTAAAAGATTTACAACGCTAATTTAATTTAATTTTACATTCCATAATTTATTACGTACATAAGTTTAATGTTATAATTTTTTTTATTTAAATAAATATACTACGTGATTCTCGGATTATATGTTGATTTTCCTTCATATATTAAAATATTTTTTTAATTATTATGATCATGTCAACATTTGATACGTCATTTTAAAGATCGTCGGTTAGGTATTCCGGCTAAGTTATTTTGAATGGCGATAACATATTTTATATAATCTATGGACATACCTCCGTATAAAAAGATTTATCCTAAACATTTTAATATTTGCATTTCTATTGTAATTTTTTTTTAATAAATATTCAATCTCATCAACGCGACCCAGGCCTACGTGTCAGTTGTTTCTAGTAATTTTTAAAATTCATCCATTTAAAATTGTATTAGTAGGTCACTTTTATAAATGCTAATGCACGTTTCGAATTCGATTTCTATGATACAAGCAATACTTAAAATAATTATACTTGTGGCTCAATTGAAATGTTTATTCCTAATATGCTTGTAAAGTTTACTAAGCTTATTATGTATTCATATCACTATCGTGTCACCTTTACATATAGACGGTAATATTTCTAAATTATTAAATAAAAGAGAATGATACATAGTTATGTCACACAGTTACTATTTTAATTTCAAATATTTTAAAAAGAAACCATAATACTGTTTTCATATGGAGATTTTTTTAAATAATTATAAGTATTATTCATAAATACAGTCAATATATAGATAAATAATAATATACCTACTGTCAATTTTATAATCTGTGGTCTTCAATTAGTTCTTCCGTATAAGAAACTATTCAACGCATTAAATTACACATTTCTTTTTATATAATTATTAGGATTATTTATTGTAATTAAGTATCATGTTGTTTTTGTTATAGATTTTAAGTTATATAAGTGTTATGTTTAGTATACGATAGAGCCAAATAACATATCTAAAACCCATCAAGTAATCGATTGGTTCATACTTTTTTAAATTTTTATTGTGTTTTTCCAATTTTTTTCAAAATATTGTGATACTCTCTTATGTAGTCATCTATTTTTTTTACAAAGCTTTAAGCGCAATTTATAATCTTATAATTCTCGTAGTTTGTGTCATAGCATATATGTCTACAGTTATCATTATATGTACGTACGTAGTTGCATTCAATACTATTTAGTCTTAGTATTTTCTTACACTTCAAACCAAAACAATCAAAAAATAAGACAAATATTTTATAGCAGCACAGATTATTAATACTTAGTTTCAAAAAGACTACACAAAAACAGTATTTAATGCAGCACAAATGATTGTATTCATGAAATAAACTATAATTGATTTTCGTCACCTAATGAAATGACTTTTGAGAGGCTTTAGAAAGATTTTTAGATATTTATAAAAAAAAAGAAAGTAATTAATTCTGTAACTTGTGACGCTTTACGTTCTTACAATATCTGCAACTGTATCTACACTTATTTTTAGTAATATTTTTTAATAAATTAATATCTCATTTTTTATATATCTTCATTGTTTAAGCCATTTTATTAGGTAACATTAAATAAAAAACAGCAAATCAAGAGATTATTCAATAATTAAATTTTGTTTTTAACTTTATATTGAATTAATTTATGCAATATGACGTAGGTTAAGGTGTGAAAGAAATATCTTGACATAATATGTAGGCGCTCAGTATTATTGTTATTATAATTTTCATGAATTTCCCAAGTCTGAATAAGGTTTTTAAATATTTACCGTGCATACAACTTGCACTTATTTACAAACGTATCAAATTTGCGGTATATCTTAGAAACAACCGTGTCGTACCAGCGTCGTTAGCGTAATGCATAGGCACTTATGGATGGAGATTAGCCACTGTCCCTATGATGTCTCTGTTGTATTTCTAAGAATACATGTTTTTAATGATTCACGTTTTGCCTATTCATGTATAATATACAAATTACAAAAAAAAAATAGTTCTTAACTTGTCTCGTTATTTTCGAAATTCACCTATTTATTTAGTATTTTATTTTTATTTCGGAATGACTTTTAAAGAGAAATTTTAATTTAGGTATGATAAACAAATAAAGTTCAGTACTGATTATCTTATCAAATATAATTATATGTTAAATATGTATATGTATATATACTTATAAATATATTTTTGTACCTGTTTGTTGTCTCAAGAGCATTGTAAGTATAATGTAAAGTATTATCATCGTGACAGGTAAATATTTTTTTGACACTTTGCTGTATATTATATTAAAGAAAAATCTTAAATATTTTTTTTAGGCGCTAAATTGATTGACTAAGGAGTAAACAAGGCTGCGCAACTCATTGACACGTTCTACAAAGCGATTATAAAAATAAAGATGGGTAAACAAAATAGCAAACTAAAACCAGAGGTCTTAGAGGACCTGAAGCAGAACACGGAGTTTTCAGGTAAAATTAAATCATGTCGTAATTTTATGTTGGATCTGTAGTTTTCAAACTTCACAAAAAACTTAATGTTGTAAAATGTAATTAAAAAAATGGTTGATTTTTTTAATTTTTTGAAATAACAAAAGTAATTTGTGTATTACAGATGCAGAAATTCAAGAGTGGTACAAGGGTTTCCTTAAAGATTGTCCTAGTGGTCACTTGTCAGTGGAAGAGTTCAAAAAGATATATGGTAACTTCTTCCCATATGGAGACGCTAGTAAGGTATGTATAAACATTGTTATGAATATACCACCAAAAAACGATTTAGTAAACAAAAAAAGATATATTATTTTCAAAATATTTAATATGCAAATGCAAATTTGGAAACTTAATATTGAGTAAAATTTCCAAATTATGTATAATTTTATTTATAATTTTTGTACAGTTCGCAGAGCACGTGTTCCGCACTTTTGATGCCAATGGTGATGGAACAATAGATTTTCGAGAGTTTCTATGCGCTTTGAGTGTCACGTCCCGCGGAAAGCTCGAACAGAAATTAAAATGGGCTTTCTCAATGTATGATTTAGATGGCAACGGCTACATCTCCAGACAGGAGATGCTAGAAATAGTTACTGTAAGTCTTGTCATTGGATAAATGTGTTCATTCATCCATTTCCCATCAAATTAATTAAACCTTAATGGTTTAAATAATTTGATGGGAAATGGATGAATGAACACATTTATCCAATCCATATCCACATTAAATCTATTTTTTTTCTATTGTACGTATAGTTTGTGTATGCAATAAAGAATTTTATCTATCTATCTATCTATCTATCTATATATTTCACATATTGCAGGCCATCTACAAAATGGTGGGATCCGTCATGAAAATGCCCGAAGACGAGTCGACACCGGAAAAACGCACCGATAAAATTTTCCGTCAAATGGACAGGAACAAGGACGGCAAGCTGTCCCTCGAGGAGTTCATAGAAGGCGCCAAAAGCGACCCCTCCATCGTCCGACTTCTCCAATGTGACCCACAGTCTCAGTGATATCTCAGATACTAATTAAAACCAATCTTTTAAGAATCCCCTAATTCTATATAGACATTTAGTATACTTTCACTCTTATATCATGCTTGTAAGAGCTAGTGCGCGCCGTTAAGCGTTATGCACGAGGAATCTCTAATGGTGGTCCTGTTGCTTAGCCGATTGTAAACTTCCTTTCTTGTGTTATCTATCCTTTAATATTCATATACAAGTGATGTACGTGATTTGGAATTGGCGCAAAAGCAAAGAAATAAATTTGTGAACCTCACCAATTAAGTTCTTGGTGTTGTTCATAGTTTCCAGAGAGAGGATCCTCTAATATGAGAGTCGAGTGACTTAATAAGTTTAAGAGAGAATATTATATGACGAATTAATGCTTAATTCGAAGCTTGTCGCTTTTGCGTTATTTCTAAATCGCTTGTTAATACCAATATATCGATGTAATATTATAAATAGTAAACAGTCTTATGCAACCAGATACCAGAGTAAAAATAAATAATAAGATAATCGAAAAGTCTTTTAAAGAAAATATGTTTGTTTAAACATTATGTGGATTGTAACATGGGGCTGTGCGGGCAAATATAGAATAGTATAAGTATAGAATATATAAGTGAACCCATTCTTTAGACAAATCAGTTAAAACAAGCCGGATTAAACAACACTGCAGTTTGCACTCTTAATATTCTTAACACAATATATCCACTATATTAATATTTTGACTCTAGAAGTTCCTCACAGCTCCTACCCTATTTTTTTATTTCACTCTGCATCCCGCATGTAGAAGGGTAGGCAAAGGGAACCTTGTGTTAAATCACTTCTTTCCCGACCGCCAAAGCTCCTACACTTATTATTTCTTCTGTTATTCCAATACAACATTTTCTCAGTGAGAACCCCGATGCCAATATAGTATTTGTTTATTTTTCATTAAAAAAAAATATAATATCTGTATAAAATCCTTAGTTAGAATGAAATTTAGATATATTTTTAATATCTGAGAAGATCTGGTTCAGTCTGTAATGGTTCTATAATAATTTTAAGAATATTGTGTATGACGAAAGACGTATTCTAAATTATAAGTATAAATTTTAAAATATATTATAGTAAAAATTTGTAGCTAGGTTTGTCATATAGATGCAGATTACTAGTTTATTATATCGTTTAGCACACAGTTTTGTGTGTTTTTGTTATTCAACGCTATACCTACAATAGTTAGCGCGAACGGTCAAGTTTGTAGAAGTACCTAAATAAAATTAATAAATTCTTTAGGGCCTCAATATGTTTTATTAATTAGGTCGATGCATTCTACTTGAAAGATTTTCCGCTTTGCTTGTATTATCCAAAGATTGCGTTTGTACGCGTTTGTCGCGGTGAGCTTACAAAAGGATACTGTGAAATGTAAATTTTGACCAAATTTGGTTTAAATTATATTTAATAAAAACGAAATTGTGTCGTTTTCATTCGCGTCGTAATCGCAAGACGGCGGTGCATTATTTTTTAAGTTAGTCAACCATCTATAAAATACGGTTGAATATAAAGTCTTAAGAAATTTGGTTTTACATATTTAATTTTTTTACTTAAACACTTTAAAGACGAAAAGAAATGAATTTATTTGCACAATGCTGATAATGTGAACGCAACAACGGATTCTTATATAACTTTGATTGCATATTGATTTTACATAGCTATTTACTATAAGGTTTAGTTTTTAATAAAAATTCTTTAAGATTAATTATAGTCTTGAGTCAGTATAAGTATTATACAATTTTACAAGTTAATTTAATAATTGATTAAATTTAAATTATTTACGATTAGTGATTAAATTTTGAAATTTCGAGTCGACAACCATTCTGCTTCATAATACATACAAAAAATCAATGCACTTCCCCGATCATATGATCAATTGTACATCTCAACTTAACGTATTTGAACTGAAAGTATATATTTCAGCATTATTTTCACAAAATAAAATGAATTGCCTTGATGGCAGTATTAAAACGCTTTATCCACTTTGTAATCGAATAACGAAATACTAAATATCTCACAGGATTAGTGTAAATAATAGACAACTAACTTATCACACCATAAGTTAACGAAATTAAGACAATATTTTCCATAACGTAGGTTAGAACAAATATATGCATATTCATATATTTGTGTATGTATTATAGTACAAGGGAAATATAAATTCTAAATCCAGTTTTTTTTTATAATAAAAAATTTAAGTACCCGTTATAGATAAAGAATTGTATACAACTGTCGATAAGCATTTACGAAGAATCATATCATCGATTTGTGACTATTCTATAATCATTAAAGAAACGAAATTAAAAATAGTAAGGGAGCAGTATTATTTTTGTATTTATCGATGTTGCGTTTGAAATTCTCATAATATAGTAACTTACCATATTTAATTATGATAGTCTTCCAATAATAATCACAAGCACACTCCCACAAACATGTAAACATGTTGTTTTTAATATATTTGTATTGTTTCTATTTTCATTTTACTTGTCGACTCAATTTTAATATATTTGATTTTAAATATGAATTGTGTTATTTCTAGTTATATTTAATTTAATTGAAACGCGCTAATTTAATATAATATGTTCTTGGTGCAGCTTTTAGTTTTTAACATTTTCTATAATATAACATCTGTTTGGATCTTATTTAATATGTATATTACAAACAAATGGTTGTCCCTTATTATTTATTAATATTTTATTAACAGTATTAATTAATTTTGCTCACAGCACCTTTAAATTAATGTATTTTGTGTGATTTTCTTTTAATAATAAATTATTCATTTTAATAATGTATTAAATATTTTTATTTTAGCAAACATTTATGTTTCATGCACAATATCTCTTTTCGCACAATAATGTACTAATATTAAAAAGTAAAAATAGAATGATTCTTCTTATTAATCATATTTTATTATATATTTTATCAACGTACAACACTGGTTATTTAATCGGAGCAAGTACTATCATCTTGTGCATAGTTGGAATGTCTGTTTGTTACTGACAAACACTTATGTACGCCTATAATCTCTTCAATTTTTTTTTTAAATATCTGTAACCGATAGTCGTTCTAGCTATGAGAATTGATGTTATAAAGCAACTATTATAAAAGTTATTGTAAAAATTATATTATGTCACATTAAAGGAACTGTCTGGTATATTGTACTTATTTCACTTGATACAATTTTTCTTTTCGTAACGTTAATTGAACTCTAAACTACAGCTCCTTCAAATGTGACGTGTCCAATGGTCTATAATGTGTCTTATCACATGATAATATAGTTAATTTTAAATTCGTTTATACTATAGTACTATATCAGCTACGTTGTGGACGCTTCTGTTGCAATTTCTTTTGCGTTATTAATTTGTTTACATTTATAAAGTTAATAATTTAAATACCATTCAATAAAATGTATGGATTATTTTAGAAATAAAATCAATAATTATACAATTGAAAATTCAACTATATTCTATTCAACGATTGCGCCTATGAACAACACGCGTATCTCCAGCAAGAGTATCCACGTTGCTATATCTTACCCTGATCATTAAGAAATGATTACTTAAATGTATATCGTATCGAGTAACTCGGCTGCCATTGCTATAATTTTTTTTTTGGAATTTAAAAAAATATAATAAATAATATAAGGTTTGTAGTTATACACTATTTGTTGCGTTTTAGGGGTTGGCGACGTATAATGTAATTATGTCATTCATAACCCCTCGTACATGACCTAAATTTTTTAATTGTGTCTTAACTGACGATGAGATGATACTAGTTAAATTAAAATAATCACAATTTTGTATTATAGTAAGATTTATAGAATCATATTCTAAAGTAAATATAATCAGTTTTTAAATACATATAGAGTAACCGTTGTAATGTTATATAATGCACGACAGTTCAACAGTTTTTGCAATATTATATTAATTCGTTATTATATTAATCGTTGAATATACAAAAGAAGAAAAAAAAAACAGTATAAACATTGTTTATAATTTTATTGCAAACGTGTTCAGACAAGATGAGATATCTACTTTGTAAGACCGTTGGTTAAATGATCCTGTAACAATTTAGGATTACAGTGTTTTGTTTATATGAATAAACATATTGTATCTGTGAACAGTACAAGGTTATTTAATAAATAGACAGCTAATTTTATATTATATGTAAGATATTAAGTACATATAAACATTTATACCTATTATATTAACACCATTTAATAACACAATGTTATAAAATTCTAAATTATTGACATCTAGGGCTGTGTTACTTAATATTAATTACAATTTTCATTATACAAATGTATATGAGTATAAATTAACTATATTGAATGTGAACATGACATGTAGCAATAATATGTATAACTACTGGTGACATCAGCTTTTGAATATACTATAACGGTATAAGCTTACCTGGTAGATCTTAACTAAAGGCGTGGCCGTAGGAGGGAGGCTGTATGATCCGTGCCGGCTCCAGAAATTTTACTATTTAAAAAAAAAACATTTAATTAATTAAATTTAACAAATCTGTGCAAAGCTAAAGTCCAACCTAGAAAACCTCCCCCCACCCCTCAGAAAATATCTCTACAAACGCCCATATCTAAAGGTACATTTTTAGATACGGCCATTTTGTTTATAATGTTCAATATTTAGGCCTGTCGGGCGATTCTAAAAGTTCTACTGTTTCGCTATGCTCTCCCTTAATTGCGATATGACTTTATGACTTCTATATATTTTAAAATAATGTAAACAATAATTGTGTTCTAAATGTGTAAAACGATGTGTATTTCCAAATAATGTAATGTAATTAAGAATCTAACCCAAGATGTTTAAAAAAGTGGGGGCGTATTGGAGTTGTTAATTTGAATGGTAATATCAGGTGTGATAAAATTTTGTATAGCTAGACGCGATATAGGTTAACTTAAATAAATTGAATTTGTTCTGCGTGATCTAAATGTCGTTTACTATCTTCTGTGTTAGGATAGGAACTCGAGTAGTACAAAAGGATACAGACTATAATTGTTAAATTACATATGTCAAATACAGATACGAAAATTTAAAAGAGTATGGACGTATGGTGTTTGAGCCACAGTGACGTCTATCTTTGCAACAAACAGCGAACTTTTACTTCCAAAGTATTATATAATTCTTAATATTAAGCTTTGCGTGGTGTTAAGTGTTTAATGTCTCCGGAAACTTCTGCAATAAAAAAAAAATCTTAAACATTAATGTTGTAATGTAAAAGAGAAAAATATTTTATTACGTAATTTTAACAACGTATTATCGATTGTTAGATGTTCGTGAAAATTTTATCAAAATTTAGCGAATTACTTAAGTGGATGTAGAACAAATTTTCTTCCAATATGCATATTTAAGTGTAGGTACTACCTTCTTAATGTTGTACATGCTATAATCTCTAACTACCTACAATATTGTTACTAACTATGTATCTTTTAAAGTTATTTTTCATATAAATCGACTTCCTAATTTGGTAAATTCTAAACGACAAGTGTTAAACGTCGGAGTCCTCAAAATTAAACTTCGTCTAAACAATTCGCGTAATAAATGTGTTCTATCCACGACGTCAGCAAAAAAACAGTACTACCTGTTGTTTTTTATAGTAGCTGCCCTACAACGTTCTATTGTTAAAGAAATAACATGCCGACGTGGCACCACAGGCCCGAAAGTAGGGGCGGAACGGCAACGTCGCACAACCCTGCTAACTCCGGACTGCCGCCCGCGCTCGGCATTGAAAACACTAACAACTACAGCGAATTGCTAACGTTTAATACTTCTTATAAATTAATTATTATGAAACTTGAATCGACGTTCATATTGCCTATAGGTTTCTTTACTGTCTTCCAATATTTTAAGCAGTAGACGAAGTAAAACCACGAAATATAATGAGAACGGCACCTACTAACTCTAAAAGGTGCTACTTTCAAAACTGACCCAACCCACTTTCATTATTTATTCTAATTTATATAATACTTAAATGTTAATGATAGTTTCGTATATAGAATACGTGCTATTTATTTGACTATATCTCTAGTACTACTTTATTCTTCTTCGCCTTCTTACCCTTAACGTAGTAAGGATTTTGCTCTCCCACATACCTAAGCTTAAATGCCTCTTCAAAGTCTTCACTATTATTGTTATCTTCGACAATTAATCACTTTTATAATCTATGGTGCATAAATATATGTTCTGAGATTAAATAATATTTATATAATCTGTAATAACTGTTTATAAATATCAATAACTTACATGCTTAGGAATAAAATACGATCTTATGATTTACATTACAACTCCATATTTTCAGGGTGCTATTAATAATGGGGGGAGTGAGTGACACTGTTCTTTTATCTAGGTGCTCGAAGGCTCGCTCGAGACTGGTCCACCACGGTCCATTTGCACAATCCATTGACTTAATTAGATTTAATATATAGAAAAAAATAGTTTTTCAAATAGGTATACCTAGTAGTAACGTATAGGTATAGCATCATGAACATTGTCTTCCTTTATTTTTTTGATATAATCCCATATTTAAATTTAAATAGCCGAAATAATTTTAGATTTTGAAATCAATAGTGAAGATCAAGAACAGGACGAGTTTAGTACCTAGCTGATAAGAGATGTGCAGATACTCCTCCCTATAAATCCAGTTGTCATAATATTACATTGTTATAAAATGATTTTTTTACTAAATCAGCTAGAAAATGTTTACAAAGAAAAGTAATTATAGAGTGTCATATGTTAAATTTATTTTGTATAGCATTTTCGCAATTCAAGTAGACTTTTGATAAAATAATTTTAATAATGTATTTTTTAAATAATATATTATTATATATATGATATTTGTTGATTTGCTGACGTAAAACCAAAAAAATGCTTGTTAGTGGTAGAGTATCATTAAATCTTCTTTTACACTTCAATCTTAAATCAAAACTTAAATCTTAGTCAACTTTTGGCTTTCCAAAAGCTTCTTAAACAAAGATTCTTGGACCAAAATCAGCGTTGGTTTTTTTATGTATAGTATAATGTCGATAGAAATACCGTTTGTATTCTTATATTCTTAAGAATAATTCACAATACGAACACGTTGTGCATAACATATCAATATGCTTACATTTCAACACGCTCTTGACGTAATATATTTATTATTATGACTAACTATCAGCTTCCTAATGTATCTATATGATTGTTGAAGTTTCAATGTAGGTTACACCGTTTCTCTTTAATAATAGCACCCTAGTTCTAATAATTTGTGAGAACTACTACTTTATCACAGTCTAAATTTTGTATAATCGCTATATATACATTTATGTATATGCGATAAGATGTTATGGTGTCATAAAAATAATCTGTGTACTAGTAGTCAATTGTAACTCCTAATATATAATTTAATATTGACCTAGTTCTGATACTGTTTTAGATTAAAGTTAATATTATATCTATTTATTAAATCTTTCTTCTCTCAATGGTGTTTTATTATACAACCTCCTATGATTATTTTCCTGATATGCTGGATGTGATGGTTTTTTTTTAAATTTTATTTAAATATAAATTTTATCATATGAATATAAATGTTTTAATACAAAAACATTTATTATGTGTAGCTACAACATAAACCTATTATTAAATTTATTCTAACATACATAAAGTATTGAGGCCAGTTGGGACGCAGGGTCAAGCGTGTGACTTTAAACGCGATGGGTTGTGAGTTCAATACCTACAATCATCAGCTTACCCGGAATTTGATAGTACACAACTGGCCTCCTATAAGTTCCCATGATATTTAATAAAAATATCCCTTAACTCCTAATCGTTGACGAGTTCTGTCTCCTGTCATCATCACTAGGTCAGTATTGTCATCAAATAATGACTACCTAATAGAAGTAAAAATCTGCTAAATATAGGAAACACAGAGGACGTGCCTTTAAAGTTCGAGTTTCCTCTATTTCCATGGGATTCCATCATTATATCCTGATTTTGGTGGTTTCAAATAAAAAAAAAGAATTTTTAAAATCACTCCAAAAATGACGGAAAAATCGACGGACACATTTAAACTTAATATAATTGTCGAATATAGATTATAGAAACTCCTTCTTTTTAGGCTGTCATGGCACAGTGGGATATCACCTGACTGTAAAAGCGATGGTTGCGAGTTCTATCGGTAATCAAGAGTCTGGTTCTGCTTATTTAAACATTGAGTTCTACCACTAAGCACGTGGTGCCTTGAGTCCTTTCGCTAAACACATAAAAGGGACTGTTCCTACCCTGCCTAATAAACAATATATAAAATATATTCCTTTATAAATCTTTTTATATACTAAATATTTAATCAAGTAGGGTGAGTATAAATTTCATAAAACTGTATGTCATTTTTATAGGTGTGTACCTCAAAAGAAATACTTGTAGGATCATATTGTTGTTCGCTGAAACTAGCTGAAATTCGTAGCAAATATGCAGATCTACAGTCAATGTACAGCTTTTACTTTTTTGTTATATAGCTATTAGGTTAGTACTTAGGTTATGTTTAATTCTGAAGACTGATATACCTGTTGTAGAACCACAGTGCCCCAACATATGTGTTTTGTAATAGTATAAGATGTTGAGCGTAGGTATTTTACCATTAGCATATAAAACTTAAAGATCTAGAATAACTGACGAAGAACTTTAATAGTTCAGCTAAATTATAAGGAATAATAAAAAAACCACCCTAGCAAAAGTTAGCAATTTTTTTTTCAAATGGACTTTAACGCTGACCTGGACTGGTCTTGACACCGGGCTGGGTAAAAGTTAGTCAGTATGATGGGTGTTTTTATTGAGAAATAAAAATATAGGGCCATAGAGTCGACACCATATCAAAATAAATATAATATGTCAGATGTTTCAGATTCTGGAACATCTGACAAAGGAGTAAGGATAATAATAGACTAACTAAGATTCAAGAAATAAGAAAATGTCACATTAGCAAAGTTGTTGGTAGGCAGATTTCGATTCGATCGAAATTCGCCCGTTTTGCAAAACAAAGCACAGCATTGAGTTTCGCCACTCAAAAAAAGCAATGTCTCGAATTTTTGGTTCTAAATTTTAAGGTAGGAAATTAAAATAAATTGCAAATGGTTACAATAGACTATGCATAAAAAAAAATGCGGGCAGCCACTAGTTTCACACAAAGTTAGTTCCTACTTACGCTCGCAAAATTGTTTGTCAGCTTTTAAGAATTTGTACTTCCATTTACCTATATTCATGGAATTCCTACGAAGCCTTCAGGGCGTAAGGACGTAAATACTGCTGTAAAAAAATCTTTAAACGAATATAAACTAGAGTAGGTACCTACTAGGTACCTAGTTAATATTATTAGGTCTAGTACTTACTACTTACCTACGATGGCAGTTTGAGATAATAATTCTAAAATAATCACAGAAAGACACAAGCAAAATATATGTTCATTGATTTTTTAAAGTAGTTGATTTTAAAACCGTTATAATACCTATTGTATCAATGTTTTATTATTTTCTTTACAGCTTAGGCTTTTCCTTTACTCCCTTAAATTTCATCGATACAAAAAGATAAGTAACGAAAACTTACGTAGTGAAATTCTATAATATTGATAAACGAACGCCAGAATTACATAAAATAATATAACATAACTAAGTAAACAGTTCAAAGTTATTATTGTAAGTCAATTTGGATTTAATCACGCAGACTAAAATCCAAGCTAAATTGATTTGAGCTTTGTACGTACGTGCCTCCTTGTTTAAGTAGAGGTTCGTTCCAAATTGCGTATTTAAATAAGTCTATATACACATATGAGTTTATGGAGGTTGGCAGAATTAGTTCTCTCTGTATGGTGTATAGTATGCGCGAGGTGGGTCCGACAGGGGGAGGGTGAGGCCTCCTCGCCGGGTGGCGTTCAACGCGCCTAAGGGGCCTCGTCCAGAGAAAGTAAAATATCCTGGTATGAGGGAGGCTAGTATTGTCAAGTCGATGTATACGTATAGCTTTAAACTATATATCGGTCCGTATACTACGCGCTATAGAGTACTTATTTACATATGTGCGTATATAAACTTATCTATTATGCAGACATAGGAAATGGAACAGGTTGGGAAAGGGACGCTTGGAAATTTGCTTATATATTGGACATTGGAACATTCTATAGTGAAATCGATTAAGCTTTTATACATTACATTAGAGCGTCATACTTGCGGAGGGCATTTTAAAGCATACTCATATTAATTAGGTGTAATTGTAAAATGAGATTGTGTAGATACATATCAGAGAAAAATATTATATTATTATGTTTTTTAGTTTTACGCTTTATTATATTCACAAAGCAGGTTAAGCAGAGGGAGCTTCGAACCTAGTGTTATAACACTTACGTTCTCTACTTACCGCCGAACTCTGTTGGCACTACGTGTTGAATGGCGGAAGTTAACGCCGCTCTTTGACCGACACCAGAGTAAAGAAATAAAAATATTTAATTTTCTTGAATGGAAATCGAATCAGAATAACTTTTCGCGTAAAGTCACCCGCTTGGGCCCCTAAATAAATAAAAAAAATACAATACAAACGGAAAATATTTATTATATTTTCAAAATGTCATACGTGTTCATTTTCATAATTGACATGTGCCTTTTGGGTTAATTTTAGTATTGGAAACTTTTATGGCGCAGCGTCTGATCGTAAACACGATGATAGTAGCTTCAACATCCACTTGGAGAATGGTTATATTTTAATTATTTCCATCTCCTTGTTGTGGTCAAAATAAAGCGTCTCTTGGAGTTCCGTCGTATTAATTTCGGACGGTAGACGAAAATTTATGTGATACCTTCAAAATTATCTATATGCACTGCTCTGCTCGCTTCGCTCTGGTGTCAAGATAAAGCGCGGCGTTGAGTTACGCCACTCAACACGCAATGGCTTCAGAATTCGGCGGTTCCCTCTGCATAGCTTGCTACATGCGGGATACAAAATGGAGCTGAAAAAGAAAACGATAATTGTATTATGTAGATATCATTCAGTATGTACTGAGAGGGTTAGTGCTGCTGCAGAGATAGCATCGAGTAAACCCAAGTAATGAATCCATTCGTTTTACAATTAGAGTTGTATTCTTCAAAGAAATTTTGCTAAAGATTTGGACTTGTGATTGGTGGCTTTGCGATAAAAAATAACATTATAATAAAAATTACCAATAATTTGTTAATATATTAAATTATCCCAGTTAAATAAATCAGCTTCACACTGTACCTCGAACATAGCAGGGTAGGCAGAGGGAAACGAGTGTTAAGACACTCCGTTCCCCACTTTCTACAGAATTCAGGAGGCATTGCGTGTTGAGTGGCGGGAATCAACGCTGCGCTTTGCCTCTACACCAGAGCGAAGAAATGGAAATATAAATTTAAGTAAATATTTCATCTCCTCGTGTGGGGATCGAACCCAGAACCAGTCGGTTCTACAGTCACACTTTGTGGTCCCCTGCCACGACCGGTCTCACTCCCAGTTAACTTAGTTATTTATATTTTATTTCATTTTAAACTTACTAATTTATACCTCTCATTACTCTAACGATTCTGTTACATTTTTTACAAAATGCTAACTGCTAACTGCTTCTACTACACAGAATGCTTAGTTAAAAATTCTAATCGGATGTGAATTGCAAATAATATACAATCTTAAGCGCGGCGTTGAGTTCCTGCACTCAGCAATGCCTCGAAAATTATACCTTAAATTTTTCTTAGATTTTTTTCTTTTATTTGTATGGTAAGTTCCCACTTCTTACAAAATGTAACTGTAGGTCCACGGGAAATACCCTATAGGTTTTGATTACGCGGCGACGCGGCATAAATGTTCGTATCTTTTTATTACGTTGACCTTCAAGCTTGATTTTTTTTCTGCACTTAGAGTGACCGTAGACCATAGAAATATGTACACAAAGTTTATTTAAATAATGATAATATTTTTCTCTACTTCGCCACTTTCTTTGTGGCAGTAAAAATTACAGACAGTGTTAATTTTTATTTTCACCTTCACGTTGTATCCCGCACACAGCAGAGTAGGCAGAGGGAACCTAGTGTTAAGATACTCCGTTCCCCACTTTCTGCCGAATTCTGGAGGCATTGCGCGTTGAGTGACAGAACTCAACGCCGCGGTTAACCAGAGCGAAGAAATGGAAATATAAATTTAAGTAAATATTTCATCTCCTCGAGTGGGGATCGAACCCACTACCAGTTGGTTTTACAGTCACACCTCGTGCTGCTGCGCCACGACGGGCGACTCTATATATTGGACTGTAAATAAATAGTTTCTGTTTATACTATTGTTATATTATTTCAGGTCATTTTTAAATTTCTGGATATGTTATAATTATTGATGCCACGTATATATGTTAATTTAAATAATTTATTAGGGATTCTGTACCTCGAAGGGAAAAACGGAACCCTTATAGGATCACTTTGTTGTCCTTTCCGTCCTTGTTGTCCGTCTGTCAAGACTATTTATCTCGTGATCTCGTGAGGTTCCAAGCTCAAACTTATACTAAATATTTAGGTCTATGATTCCTTGAAGCACAGAGAAAATCAAGCTTCTAAGTCAAAGCAATCAAAAGATACGAGCATTTCTGCATCAATTTTGCTGCATTTTGTATGAACTTTACTACGGAATCAAAATGTAAAGGTCTTCTCTAAAGGACTCTCCGTGGACCCACAGTTATGAAATTTAGTACGAAGTGAGAACTCACAACGCAAGTAAAGCAAAAATTCCAAAAAGTGAAAGTTTATAGATATTTCCTAGAAAAAAAATATTACAAACATATATTTGTAGTTCATTTCATACAAAATAAGTACATATGCCCGCAAACTTAAATTGGTAAACATTTATAAGTTGAATTCTCGTTGACCTACAGTCCTGAAATAGGTACGGAAGCCTCGGTGGGCGGTATTTTTTTTTAAGTTAGATAATTACTTCGTTTCAATAATAAATCGAAAAAATTCAAAAGATTACAAATTAGCCCAATGCTATATACTAGTATAATTAATTTTGGCACGAAACAAAATGTAAACAAACGCCCCCTTGTACCACATATTTTTTTATTTCCTTATCTGATTTACTTTCGTGATATAATAACATAATTTTAATTACAATATCCATACATTGATTCAGAGTTTCACTCAATTCAACAAAACTTTTATTTTAATACTTAAGAAAACTACTTAACCGAAGTTTGCTAAAATAGAACAGTGGAAACTGCATTTAAATTAACCGATTTAAATGCAGTTCGCAGCCTTTTCTAAGAATAGCGTGAACAAACGCACAGACAAATAGATAAATTGTTCACGCTAATCTCAAAAACAGCTTAGCTGATTAAAATGCAGTTTGCACTAGTTGTAGTTTTATTTCAATGGGTTCATATATAAGAAAGTTACATCGATATAGTAATTCAATATAGTTTATATAATTGAGCCCGGTCGGGGCGCATGGGGCACAAAGTGTGACAGTAAACGCGACTGGTTGTGGGTTCGATGCCCATTCAAGGAGATGAAATATTTATTTAAATTTATATTTCCATTTCCTACGCTCTGGTGTCGGGGCAAAGCTCGGCGTCGAGTCCCGCCACTCAGTACGCTATGCCTCCAGAATTCGGCGGAAAGTCGGGAACAGAGTGTCTTAACACTATTTCCCTTTGCCTATCCTGCTGTGTGCGGGATACAGCGTGAAGCGTTAATATCAATATAAAATATTTTAATAAACTGCTGTAAATTAATTGTTTCATTGAATAGGCAAAAACTTTGATTTTAACTGTAAGTATAAATATTGTATTTAAAATGATAATGCCATCCAGTTCAGTAAAAAAATAATTGTGTAGTTCAAAAAGGTTGCTTTAAGTATAGATATCGATGTTAATATTAAAAAATTTATATCGATTTTTAACATTGCACATTTTAACTACATTTCAAACACTTATTTGCTTTCTATAATCAAAAAATGAACATAATTGTGTAACAGTCAAGAAAATCTTAGAATTCACTGCAACCGCCTTATTATTCATTAGAAATATCGTTGGTGGTTTCAATAGAAATAATATAGCGCAGCCACGATGACAATCAAGCAGACCGTCCAATCGACGCATGTAAATTTAGAATATAGACGACAACGCCGGAGAGCGCTCCGGAACCTACAGCCGCAGTAGCCTATATTGGGAGAAATGGAAAATATATATCAAGCTGAGCGAAAAGTCCACTACACACCCTAAGGGTGGAGGGCCCGGACGTGCGTTCGATTCAAACGAGCCGTGGCCTCCCAGCGTCAGAGCTTCCTTCGTTTTATCATTCCGTTTCATACTTTTTGTGATGATATGCACGATGGTAGCACAATTTGCATATTCATCAGTAGTTACGTGCTGATGCAGATATCGCACTATAAAATTCGTTACATTAAAATGCTTTTGCCTACCCCGATCCCCCACACCTTTACGTTTACTACGTAGAAACTCGTCTTTTAGATGTAATTTTAGATTTTTCCTCTAGCTTTGAGAAAAATAAATATGCTTAAACCCGACCCTTTGCCGGAAAAAAATATTAAAATTGAAAAAATATTTGTTTTACATTTATGTAAACATCTCTAATTACGACTTGTTTAAATTATTATTTTTTCCTTACACCGTACGGGGCAGAGCTCTAATTAACATCTATTACAGGTATTTCGGGAGCAGAGGATTATCATTTGGCGAGGGTGCTGAGTACACTCAATTAACCAAGACCCGTCTGTGTCTCCTTGTACGCCAACTATTATATATATATATTTATATTAATTTTGCTTTTATGTCGATGATTCAAGTGATATACTAGTAGCTGAGTCTCCGACGTGCTGTTCAGTCACGAGTGACGACGTGCTGGCCAGGTAACGAAGCACGGTGCGTCAGAGCTAGGAGAGCCACGTCCACACGCCGCCCACTGTGGTCACCCGTTCGGAACGGCTCGCCTGCCCCCGGCCTCCCCGATCCTCCCGCCACCCTCTTTAAAAGCCAGTGGCGAGCTTCAAGAGAAAGTGCCGCGTGTGTATACTCACATGCGAGGACCATCTTTGGCAAGAGCCGGCAGGCGCGAGGATATCGGGGGAAGCCCGGATTATGTGGAGAACGCTCCCGCCGCCCCGTGTTCCTAAGTGTGTTCGCACAAAGCCTTCCTACATACATTTGCATAGTGACATTGTACAGTAATATGGTACCTATGTGACCACTCGGCGCGGCTCGTTTCTACTGATCATCTCGCTTTTTGTTATTAGTTAAATCATCTTTCTTTACAAAAGTTAAGAAAACTGTGTTTGAAATATTTAAAATTAATGGAAATACAAATTAAAAAATATTTTTATTTTTATTAGGCTTAGAACGTGATATCTATTCAGATAAGGCGTAATATTTCCGATATAAAGTTATTATAATTTTCAACTTAACTTTTTTTATTTCAAACCATTTTGTTTATCGATCCTGTACAAAAAAACTTTGACAATGATTATTGAAGAACATGATTATTTTCTAGTTTATTAAGATAAAGGATAAATATTATATTATCACATGTTGTATATAACAGAAATTTAAATTTCAAATTGGAGTCAGATATCTAATTTCGATTTACATTTACACATGTGCGTATAGGTGAGAGGATTTCTTGAAGTGAGGTCGATATGACAGAGGAGGGCGGGGGCGGCTCGGACGCGCGCCCACAGTGGCGCGGGCGTGTGTGTGTTCGTCTCGGACATGCACGTTACGCAGATTTCTCTAACGATTTTCCCGGAGTGTGAAATGTAAAATAAGGGGTTAGTCGAGGCTGAGCTCGCCCGGCCCGCGCCTCCTTGCTAAATTGATGACCGTCCACCCGCAGGGAGATCGGTTCAAATTTAACACATATCGTGTTTAAAAGTAAAACGTTTCCAAACCTTATTCTCGCTCATTAAAATTCTCTTCAAAAATATTTTGCCATTTTTATCATTTGTTTTGTTTAGATATGTATATTTTCAAACATGTCAAAAAATCTCATTTCTAATTTGTTTCATTTTGTAATGATATATGTAAGAAAGTTACTAAATACTATAAGAATCTATATGTAATATCTACTTATTTATAAGTTAATCCTTTATATAAGTCAGCATATATGTCTGCTTAAGTATCATTAAGATCTATTTTATATTTTATGTATTACTAGCGGTCCCCGCGAGGCTTCGCCCGCTAGAACTAGACGAATATTTAATGAATATTATGTAAATATATTTTTTGAAAATTTGTTCATTATTTTAGTACAGTTATGTATATTATAATGCGCTTAAAAATTCAGAATATAAATCTTTCGTGATTTTTCTCAATTTTGCTCGCAAAAAACCATCGTTTTCGAGCAACCTATACTTTTCTCCATAGTCACTGTGTCTTTTAGTGAAAGTCCCGTAATAATAAGATTATTTTGAAATTACATAAAGACACTTCGTTTTTATTCATATATATAGATGTATAGTTTTATCTATAATATATTACGTTTGTTATGTTTTTCAGCAAATAAATACCGAACAATTTGACAACAGTTTTTTTTCATAAGTAAAACAATAGTCATACAGTAAAACTAGTTCGGAGGGTAGTGTTTTATCAAGTTTTGTTAGTTTAACCTTCAAAAATTGTATTAAAGCTTAACCTTTAAAAAGTGTATTAAGTTAACATTTACATGAATAAATAAATAAATAAATAAATAGTTTTATTTTGTGATAGTGTATGGGTAAGATTAATATCTTACACATTAGCGACAAAGAAGGGAACTACACTACACTGCATCAATGCCCTTTTGAACGATGTTCAAAACATAAAATAAGGAGAAATATAATATTATAATAGAGATATGTAGTACACATATCTCTATAGGTTTGTATAATTTAAGTATTTTTTTTAAAATAGAGAAACGAAAAAACGAATGTACTCTTTTTTTTTAATCTTGAACCACAATACGAGGCTGCATAATATAGGAGCAGCAAAGGCTAATTTCAGAAATTAATTTATTGGAATTATAATAGTTAGAAAAAATAACTGTAATAACTATTGGTTAACGTAAAAAATACGACAGGTACAATTTAAATATTCTTACTGACAAAAATAAAATTCCGCGGGATTATATATCGCTACACAATTTTTCAAAATATGAACTGTAGTGAAAATGAGTGGTTGGTTTTGTCATAATTTTTAATTTGAAGGACCAGGTTACGTAAAATATATATTTTTAATCAACTAATCTCACTTATTTTCATACATTGAACACGTACTTACATATTCTTTAATATTTCGTCTTTATCACATGGGTGTTGTAGCAGTGATTGTAGAAATATTTAAAGTAGCCCAGTAGCTTAAAACTTTGTCATAAAAAATACTGAATAACTTTTTTTTAGTGTATGTGTGTGGGACACAGCAGGGTAGGCAGAGAGAACCTATACTTAGTCTTAAGACACTCCGTTCCCCATTTACTTTAATATGACAGTTTAATATGATCGTTTGAAAATAAAATCACAGTTCTTTGGCAGTATAAAAGGATTAACTATTATTATTAACTAAATGTAATCCTGAAAGCCCTGATGAAAAGATAATACTTAAGATTTGTGTAAATTTCTTTACTCTTATTTCCTAATTTTTTTGTATTTAACTTGAAAAGTAAAACACTCGCTAGTATTTTAAGCTCAACTTACCTCAGTGACAGCTTTCATACAAAATTTTAATCTTTGTCAATTTTAAAATGAATTTTCAAAGCAAATATAACTTTTATGACTAATAACAAAATCTGGCAACACATTTTCGAGACTTATGTCTCTAAGACTAAAAATTCATCTATTCTGTTTACCTTTAAATACATATAATAGCTTATCAAACGATTGATAAGTTACTCCGTAATTTATTTTAATTAAATTACGAAGGCTTGTTTAATATTTTTAATTAATCGATATAATACTTTTTATATAAAACTACATAAAATATTTTATTTATTTACGATTCTTTAGAATTCCATTTCATTTTATTTAATTTCGCAAAAGCCGTTTAATTTTATATAATTACAAAGTTCTGTGCTTAACTATAAAAAATATAAAAATTACATTTCAATCGTAAATTTAGAAAAAATATAAAAAAATATTTTGCCAAAAGTATATTGTACAAAAATATTATAATAATTTTACGAATTGAACGAACGACATTTATAAATATATGTAATATGTATCTATAATTTATATAACGTTGATTAAAATACGTTACTTTAAAAAGCTCAGAAAACAAAATCGTATAAAATGACAGTGGTTCAGAGGTTCAAAACCGGTTTTGGAGAGCCACCCCCGCATCTAACTGTAAATCGTTTTTTACCCGTGCTGCATTCCTATGCACCCCATCCCTTTATACTTGCGTTAATCTTTCGACTAATATTACGAAGAACTTTTTTACTATATATTATAATGTTAATGTAACAAATATGGTAGATTATATAAAATAAATAAATTTTATATGTATAAGAAATAAATCTATAAGCATCTTACACAGATAAGTATTTTTTTTAAGCTATGTAGTTATAGAAACTATAAATATTACATGTTACTAAGAACAGTTAACATTTAGTGGTTTTCTAACTTATCACACATATTTGAAAACAAAAAATATAAAAAATAATAAAATATTAAAAAAATACTAGATTTATATGATAAAAGACCTTATATTCAAGGGCAAAAGTTTTATATCGAGTGCTAAGTTCTGCCACGTTCTACGGAGTTGCATTTATAGGCCAGCGTGACGACATCCCGCTCCTCTCTTTTCTACCAGTCCTAGTACCTTGTATCCGAACGAAACACAATGAAAAATTTTTGTTTTAGAAAATTATTATAAATAAAATAGGAGTTCGATTTGATACGAAAACGTACCGACCTTTTCATGATCACATCGTACGTTTCTACACAATTTGATCGATGGCCATTTTGAAACATAATTTATCTTGTACGTACAATCTGCCAGCTAAATTGACATGCACATATTTAGTATATTATGAAACTAGAAGACGCCGCGACTAATTTAAATACATATTTAGGTATATCCTATCTAAAAATTGCATGATAAGATGGCCGAGATATTATTATTATTATCTAAGATATTTTTAATAGATAATTACACACAGGCGCAAGTGTTTCTGTGTGGGGAGCGTTTCTTGGAAATCTTTCCTTGAGGGTGCAACTTCTGTGTTTGTGTGGGAACGTTTTTAATATCACACCTGCTGTTGCACTTGTGTGCGTAGTGTGTATGTGTGTGTGGCGGTGGAGCCAGTGCGGTGTTGCTAGATGCATTTTTTTGGTGCAGCCTAGTAAATTTGACAACGTCGCGCAATTCACTTCCTTTTGTGTTAGTTCGGTCTTTATATATTCTTTCGAGCTTTAAGCATTTCTGAAAAAAAAAGAATATAGAAATATTAGATAATAAGTAGATAATTAATATTTAATTTTGTTGTATATTTTTTATATTTCGTACGTACTTATACAAATATATATTTCTACGACATTGTTTTACTTTATAAGGAAGGAGAGTTTATTTGAAACAGGTTTTATTTGTAACAGGTTTCATACAAATACAAAACTTAATTAATGAAAAAATAGCATAAATTTAAACCTTCTAGTTTTTAATGTAAATAATAATGTTACGTTATGGTTTTTTTTATCTGCCATACAAATAAGAAAATAAATTACAACATTATTTTTATTTTAGTGCAAGAGAAATACTTTATAGTTTGTCGATGTTGCGTAGGCGTTTCCGTTTGCTACACGAATAGTGATATACGGGCTTCAATAAAAATAACGATTAGTAATCACAATATAATAATACGTCTGGTCAATTCTAGTTATACGAAACGGGAGCGTTCGTAGAATTTGCACCATCAATGTGACCTCAGCACTAAAGTCAAATCGGACACTGTATCTAATTAGTGCTTGTAAGTAAATGTTCTGTTCCGACGCCATACGATACGCTCGTATCGGTGCACTTTGCGTAATCACGTGCGCTTTTTTTTGTGAAGGCTCGCCCCGTTTGTTCGTTTGTGCTAGCTTGTGTGGTATACGTAACTTTAGTTGATGGCTGCGAAAGCTGTGACCATGTTAGCTCATTTTCTGTATTGAACCTTGTTTTTTTATAGCTTTGGTCACGCCCACAGCATGGTAGTGTTAAGACACTCCGTTCCCCATTTTCATTCGAATTCTGGTACTGCGTGTTGAGAAACTATCTAAGAATACACTAAAAAGCACGTAGAATACTCAATTTCTTAAAGGTTTTTTTCTTAAAATATACCTATGCTTGTAAATACTTAATCATTAAACTTGTTTAGAATTTTAGACAACCCAAAGCGCGGCGTTGAGTTCCGCCGCGCTTTGGGTTGATGAACAGAGCGAAGAAAATTAAAATATGGAAGTGAGAATCAAACCCATTGTATGTGGCGTTTACGTATAGTCACACTATGTGCTCCTACGCCACGACTGACCTTCTTTATTGAACATTTCATAAATATTTTATTATAACTTTAATAATGACTGGGACCTAATAAAAGAAATTTATAACGCCATAGTCTCAAGCAGCAGCACAGCATTTGACTGTAGACGCGGCGGTTGTGCATTCGATTCTCGCTCGGTGGTGGTGGAATAAATTATTATTATTTTCCCGCTTGAGCGATGATATGAAAATATTAAATATCTCATTTCCCCGAGTGAAAATCGACCCCGGAGCCGTTGCACTTACAGTCGCACGCTTGTGTGCCTGCGCTATGACGGCCTCAACTAAAATATTAAAAAAAAGCGAGGCCAGTCGTGGCGCAGGGGCGCAGAGTGTGACTGGCAACGCGACTGGTTAGGGGTCCGATTCCCACTCGAGGAGGTGAAATATTTAATTAACTTTATATTTCCATTTCCTCGCTCTGGTGTCAAGGCAAACCGCGGCGTTGAGTACCGCTACTCGACACGCAATGCCTCAAAAAAAAATCGGCTGAACGTGGAGAACGCAGATGTCTTAACACTAGATTCCCTCTGCTTATACTGCTGTGTGCGCGATACAGCGTGAAGCTAATAAAGAAAAATATGTTATTATGTTTAAGTTTCAAATAGAACTATGCCATACTTCGATTTTTTATTATTAATTATAACAAATAATATCAGTTAAAATAAGCCATGGAGGCTTTAAAGATATTTTTTTTTAAATAGTTCTAATACTAAAAGTTAACTACAAAAATGTCTATATACCCATAATAAAAATATTTTAAAATTATAGCCAATATAATTTATTCAATACGACAAGAGATAGAAACTTTTATTGCTCTCAATAGTTTTAACGTTATAAAACAATAACATTTGCAAGGACAATGGTGTATTTTCTATGCTTATCTGTTTTAATATTTTTATTACTTTCTTCCTTTTACCGATAAGCTTGAGTTATTGTGTGAAAATAATTATTAATACTTTGTAAAATCTATTGAAATCGGCTTAAGCTTTTTAGTTTTGGTTTTAACTAGTTTCTAGAATAATACGTGTTTAAAGAACAAGAATGTGAGATATCATTGTTTTAAGGTATTGTGGACAAGCGTCATAAATATACAAAATGTGAATGGCATACTAAGATAATCTAAGATATTTTTATATTTAAAAGAAAATAATAATAATTGCATTGAAATAAATATTAAACAAAACTATGTTATAGATATTGATGAGAAATCTGAAGAGTTTCCAAAGATATTGATCAGCCGTGCTGTTTATACCTATGTCGTATGGTGTGTTGTATGGTGTGGGCTCGTTTCTCAACTGGAGGAATTGCTATATGTACTTAAATTGTTTTTATATTTCTACTTTTATGAGAAGAAAGCACGGCGTTAAGCTACGCCACGTAATGCATCAAAGCTAGGCGGAAAGCGAACAACTTGAACGTCTTAATACTCGGATGATAAAATTAAAATGAATTAAAGGAACGGAGCGTCTTAACACTAGGTTCCCTCTGCCTACCCTGCTGTGTGCGGGATACAGCGTGAAGCTGATTTAATTTAATTTAATTTAACGAGGAAAAGTCTAGCAAATTTTAATCTTATAAAATAATTTTCAAAAAACCTAAAAACTAATAATCAAAGCATATATACATTCGGGCACAATTGTGTTTACTAATATATGAAATAATTAAATATTGTTACAATTAATGTAATGGCCATAAAATAAATAAACTTTACACACGAAGATGACATTTCTTTTTCCTTCGTTCTTTATTTGATGTTATATTAACAAGACTAGGTATCTATTTAATAACAGAGCCTTACAACTCAAGTCTTATCTCGGGACAAAAAAGGACTCGCGGGATTCTTGGCGGTTATTAGTATCTAGATATGAAAAAAAATTTTTATATATTTAGACATAAATTTAAAAAATCTGAACGAATGGAAATATATTTAAAGAAAAATGTAAATAATAACTTTATATATATATTATTGTATAAAAAATATATCAATAGTAAAATTAGCTTCACGCTTTATCCCGCACACAGCAGGGTAGGCAGAGGGAACCTAGTGTTAAGACACTCCGTTCCCCACTTTCTGCCGAATTCTGGAGGCATTGCGTGTTGAGTGGCAGAACTCAACGCCACGCTTAGCCTCGACACCAGAGCGAAGAAATGGAAATATAAATTTAAGTAAATATTTCATCTCCTCGAGTGGGGATCGAACCCACAACCAGTCGGTTTTGCAGTATCAATTGTATTGTATATAATTTCTAATATAGGTAGGTATAAAGACTAAATCAAATAAATAAAAAGTGAAGCTAGAAGTTATTATAGCTTCACGCGGTTTCCTATATATAGTAGTGTAGGCAGAGGGAACCTAGTATTATGGCACTTCGCCCCCCACGCCGCCCATGCGAATCGTCCAATTTCTGTGACATTGCGTTTTAAGTGACAGAAATCAAAGTTGCGCTTTGCCTTCTTAAGACAGCGAGAAAATGAAAGTAATTCATTTCTCTGAGTGGAAATTGAACCCACAACCGTTGCGAGCCTCTTTTATTATAAAGTAGTTCTTTAAGGAATTATTAATTATGAATACTTTTTTGTGAAGAACGAAGTGTCTTAACACTAGGTTCCCTCTGCCTACCCTACTATGTGTAAAATACAGCGTGAAGCAAAAAAAATAATATTTAAAGCATAAATTTCAGTTATATCTACTGCCAATCTTTATTCTATTCAGATACCATACTGAGCGAAAAAGTATATTAATTAAATTAAATATAATTTAAACTTTTTTATTTATAATAAAAATATATCTATTAAGAAGACTACATTCAAACCGTTGGCATACAGACACATAACATAAAAGTCGGTCAAAACACTGACTAACACAGGGCTTTGACTCGTGAAGCCAACTTTGTTTTGTCGGCGTGCTCGTTGCCATCCCTCGTAAAAGGTTATGAAAGATCCTCGCGTAGAGATTAACAGCAGATTTGTGACGATGTATTATATACGTTCGACCTTTGCCTATCCCAAAAAATTGACTTGACTTTGCCCGTTTAATTGTGGAAATAAACAAATAATGTTTATTTTTGGGGATTTGTGTAGTTTTTAAATTGTGATATATTATTATTTATTGTGAAAGACATTTGTGTGAAAGGATATTGGAAGTGGCAAGAATAAAATTACATGATAAATTTAATATATATATATATATATATATATATATATATATATATATATATATATATATATATATATATATATATATATATATATGTATATATTTATTGCTATTTTCCTTAGTACCGCCGAATTTAAATTATGTAATAGGTATTTAATTTTTTTTTGATAACATATGGGATTTACGTATATGATGTGTAAAAATATAAAAATTGACAGTGTGCTTTCAGTCCACTTCCATGTTGAAGTGAAATAGAATTAAATTGAACTATTTAAAGCAAAGAGGTCAGTACCTATTCGGTATATATAGAGGTAGAGGGTAAGAAGAGTCCGAGTGTAGAATGGTAGGGGAGGATGTGAAGCGATCGGCATGGTCCGAGAAAATCGATGTCGACACCCCTCATAGTTTGCATGGCCCTGACCAGTTGGTCTTGTATCTAAAATACTTTTCATTACAAGTTTAGAAAAAAAATCGAAAAGCTTACTTTGCCTGCTTGATATATCATTTTAATACTTGAAGAAACAATTTTAAATATTAAAGAAACGGATGCTTCTGTTCCTGACCCCTCCCGCCCCTCACCCCGTGATGCAAAATTTTCGTAGCCCTGCGCGTTTGGTTATTCAGATATTCAATTTTAAATATTTGTATTTGAATTATGTAAATTAAATTATACATACTCACTATAATTATAAACTATAAACGTTGGTTTAATTAACGTTTTACTTATATTAGTGTGACGAACTGTAATTCAAGTGAACACTTTAGAAATACAACTTGTCCGTGTATTTAATTATAACAAAAAGAAATAAAAAAAATTCGAACTTTGCCTTTTATTTATTTGGTCATTGACTATAACAAAATAACATTTACAAAGCAATACCAAACAAAAAAAACAACAAAAATATGAATAACTTTATAAGCATCTGTAGGTTTTTTGTAGTGCCAGCGATATTGGTCAAAATTATTTTTAAATGAAAACAACTTAAAAAAAACCAAGAATTTACTACATTTCCTTATATGCGTACAAGATTTGAAATTTAGAAAATTTAGTCGCAGAGTTGGAGCGTCCCGCATTTTAAGGGTGGGTGCTATCGCTGTCCCACTCGGACGCAGGACGCAGCATCACCGGACATTTCGACCGGGCATTTCAATTTTGAGAAAGCGTAGGACCGAGCCCCCCCTCGCGCGCCCTCCCCCCCCTCTCTCCACTTCGTCTCGTTTCTACTCGGGACGCACAAAAGGACGAAGGAACGATAACTTCATCACTGCGCGCCTCTCTCGCTCGCACTCGCGCCACGGTGGGGGACGACGTTGCGAATTGTTATTGAAGTCATGCCCCCGAAGGCGACTTCGGGAAGGCTGTCAGTTGCTAGTAAACGTCCGCAGCGTCCGTACCCGGCGGCTGAGTCGTGTCGCGTCCGCGCCGCCTCTTTCTAAACTATAACAATACATTATTTTTTTAATGTTAAAATAAATATAAGTGACGAGCAAACATTAGATAAGTTGTTACCGTGCTTAAGTTTACCGACATTAGACTATAAAGTTATGTGATACAAAGTTTTTGCGAACTATAAAATATTTTAAATATATCCAGAATTATTACAAGTGAGACATTTATCGTTTATCATATTGTGGTCTTGGACGTTACCTTGAACTTTGTTTTGATACTGGCTGTTTCGTTGGAGTGTTTACACCGCGCACGTGGCCGCGCCGCCCGCCCGCGCTATGCCGCGAAAAACTTTCTTTGACAACACTGCCCTAGTATAAGTGAGCGCGCCTGGGAGATAACGCAACCGCGACCATGACTTTAACCTGTAGCGCCTGATTAATGCCACGTATACATGTTCGTCGAGAAGAAGAGTTTTATATTTTTATTTTTTTTTCGTTGGAGGAGACGGTGCTCTCCCTTCGATTAATGAATTAGATGGCTAACAACGCCGTAACGTCGACTTTGCCGTCGAGAGATTATCATTGTAAAGTTTGTGATTTATACTTGGACACCGTGGATTCTCTAGAAGTACATCTTCAATATCACAAAGAGAATTTATACGTAAAGTGGGGGACTCAAAACTCTCAAAATGACAATGAAAATAATAATAGCGCAAAAGTGAAGAACGAGACGACAGTGTCGGCTCCGGCTGACTCAAGCGACAGTATGATCACCAAACCGAGCCCCGATTTTCAGCAGCGGGCAACACCTGAAACAACAGTTCAATTTCCGCATCCAGCAACACCACAAAGTTACCATAGTGCTCCATCACCATATCAAAATCCAGATCAAACAAACTTTTCACCGGGGGCGCAATTTGGTAACAATTTTTCGCATTCAAATTTTTCACAAAATCAGCACGCAGAACAAATAAACTGGGATCAGTCACAATATAATCAAGACTATCATAAACCAAATCGCTTTCATCCTTATAACATGCAAGATCGTGTGTCACAAGTATCGTCATCGAGTCCGCTTTATGGTCAACCATTAAATCAACCAACTCCTTCGCCTTCACCAAATCAATGCGACAAATGTGGCTTCGTTTGTGATTCAGCTGTTCAATTGAATGAACATTGTAACTCTGCACATGCAGGAACCAGCTCTGCGCCAGGATCTGCTCAAATGCCTTTTCAACAGTTTCCTGGAAAACCCTACAACAATTCAGGGTATCCAAATGATAATATAAAAGTAAAAGAAGAACATGAAGAATCATCTGATATATTGGATTTAGACTCACAAAAAGTAGTATATCAAGGCAATGAAGCTGAACAACAAAATACAACTTATGAAGAAGCCTCATCTCAAGTCCGAGAAGTAAATACTAGAACAGTACCTATGATGCCGTGGGAAACTCAAAAATTGTATAATAATCCTCAACTTAATGGTGATGTGTCATTATTCAAAGATCAAAAAATGTTTGCAGAACAACAAAAGGTTTATGCGGCAGACGGTAAAATGTTTCACCCGGAACAAAAATTTGGTTATACCCAGGAAAAATTTTTACTACATCATGAACAGAAACCTTTTATGCATGTAGAGCAAAAAATATACCCCGGTGTTCAGATTCCACCTTTATCTGACTATCCAGGGGCAGTGGCATCAACCAACTCCGATATGAAACCTCCGTATCGTCCTTACGATTCGCCATCAGCTCCACAAATAAGTAGTACACAACCAGCAAACCCAACCTCTTCATCATTGCCATCGATTGGTGGCAAAGGAGCAAATTGGAAGTCAAATGAAGCAAGAAGACCAAAAACTTATAATTGTACTGCGTGCAATAAATGGTTCACAAGCTCGGGTCACTTAAAAAGACATTACAATACAACGCTTCACAAAAATGCGGTAAGATCATCGGGTCAACCTGATCCAGCTACGATGCCCATATCGAGCCATCATCATCCAAGCCGCGATTCATTGCAAAATCGCGCTCAACAACAAAGTGTTGATTCAAACACTCAAAGCCCGGTTCCATCTGAAGACAGCCGCAGTGTTGACGAGGGCGCCTTGCAATCGCCCTATGCATCGCAAAACTTCGAGCGTTCTCATCGGGTCGTCAATATGCAGTCGAAGTCGCCATATACACATCTTCAACAGGGTAATTTAGATAATAATTTCAGTAATAATCCTTTAGCTAATCACCCTTTACAGCATCAAGTTGGCTCACATCCAATTAATATGGGTAGCCAACCGCCTGGTATAGGTAACCCTAACGATAGTCCTCAAGGTTCAAAAGGCACTCCAATAACTACTAGTGTCAATCCCCCAAACGGGGAAGCAGGTCCCTCTGTTTCTCAAAATCACCATATGAGGGGCCTGCTATCAGTGTCAACCAGCAATATTTCAACACCAGTTCTAACTCAGAGTACGCCAGCTCTTACGGCGCACACCCTGCCGCCGTTCAGCCATTTGGGTGTCAACCCGTACAATCCGAGGTCTACGGATCCTTTGGGGCCTTCAGTTCCGGACCCCACGCACACCCCATTATATTTGGGTCAGAATTTTCAACAGACTATACCACCGAACTACCCAAACGGGATGGCCCCCCACGTTATGGATATGGCTATCAACAATCTGCCTATAGCCAATCCGGCTACTTTTGGTGAGACGTCACCTGAAGAAGTCGAGAGTATGGAACAAGAAACGTCGAACCAGCCTGCTAACGGACGCCTGCCAAGCTTCTCGCAGCTCCAAACGCAGAGCTTCAGCGTTTTTGTTTCAAACTATATTACATCGCCTAACGTGGGGGGTCAAGTTGTTTCCGACGAGTCTACCGCCGGTTACATTATTGTTGATCCAGTCCATTCTCCTATGCAATATAATGGTATTGATATCAACGGACAGTCATTAGACTATGATTATAACTTTTCACCTAAGACAATTAAAGAAAATATTGTAAGCTATAACACGGATAATGTCAAAGTATATCCTTTCGGTTATGCGGTGGGAGGTAAAACAATTAAGCGAGAAGATGATATTATGCGGACTGACTCTAGCGAGCTCCAGATTTTGAAAATAGAAGATATTATGGACTACGCCAATAAAGAAAACTATGGGACTCAAATGAAATCTCCTGCAAGCCCAGAGAGCGCAAAGGCTGAGAATGAAAGTCATGGGTCTCCTTCAATTTCTTCTACTGTTCCTACACCTCTTACTGAGAGAAATCAATTGAAAAAAACTGCACCTACTACAATACATAAATGTTTTGAATGCGACAAATTATTCAACAAAGCCTGCTATCTCACTCAACATAATAAAACTTTCCACTCTGGGGCTAAGCCCTTCAAATGCGATCGGTGCGGCAAACGTTTTTCAGACGATGTTTCCTACGAGGGCCACTACCTCAAACATGCCGATAATAAGCCCTTTAAATGTAATGAATGTCCTAAATCTTTTAATCACAAGACAGATTTGCGTAGGCACATGTGCCTACACTCGGGGTGCAAGCCATTCGCTTGTGATCATTGTGGTAAAGGGTTCATTAGAAAAGATCATATGGTGAAACATTTTGACACGCACATGAAAAAGAACTTCCGATCATCGTCCTCATCAGTATCTTCGACGTCACCGTCCTCCTCTACGTAAACAAATCAGTTAAAATATGATGTCTGTGGTCTTTGTTTTTAAAGTTGCAACACACATATCATTATTAAATTAATCTTTGCAATGTCTTAATTTTAAAGTTATATTTTAATAGTTAATAACGTTAATACTTGACGTTTTGTTGTAGATCTGTTATGTCCTTTAACGCAGCCGCGGATTGACTCCGACGCATGCATTTAGTCTGCCAGCTATGTTTTTTGTTGTTCATTCAATCTAACCTTGTATTCGGTGCAAGGTGACTTTACATGTCTGAGTGTCTGGGCGCTAAACATGTAATTACATGACGTCGGAGTGATATTCCGCAATAATATTTATAGACCGATCCATATCATTTTTACATATGAATTACTATTATAGTAGTATTAGTTAGATAAAAAATATCAGGTGATTTATACATTAGGTGATTTTAATAGTCGTCATTTTCGACATTTAATCAGAACATATCTTTTAATCTTAAATTATGTACCGTGAGAAATTTAGTTAAAAATTATGTTTATGTTTGTTAATGTTTAATGGGTGATGTCAGTTTTTGAGGTATCAGTATAATTTTATGTACATAATCTAATAAGGGGACGTAATGCCAGACTTTTATTTTTATATTATGACCGTTAAATCTCACGAAACCTCTTTTCGGGTTAGTAGTAGTGAGTAGTTTATTGTTAATGAAAATATATTAATTAAATTATTTGGTTCAAATTGACGTATATTGGGAGATTGATTTTAGATTTTGTGAAATATTTTTCCGATGACAAAAATTTTATCCATTTAATTAATTATGTGATAATTTGCACATATAAAATTATTTTTGAGTGAGAGTTGTAAGATTTTTTCGTGCCATCGCGTTTCTAGCGTTAGAGCATCTTAGATAAACGCGCGTTAAGCGCACGCTGCCAGTGCGCAGGCGCATATGCGCCTCTAATAGGTGTTATACTTATCGTTTTTGTTTTAGGTATAATTTATCCTATTGGTTATAACTTATATTAATATTTTTCCGGTGCTTCCTATTTTATTATTTTATCTGTTGAAATTTGTTTTACTGTTAAGGTAGTTGACGAAATTCAGAATTATTCGTAAAAGTAAATTAATTTATGTCCAATTTAAGTTACCAATATATTATTTGAACGAATTTAGTTAAAACATTCCTGTTTCGCTAGTGGTAGGAAAGTAGTCTTCCTGAACGTTGCCAAATTATCTCCGCCAACTATCTGTTGCGATACAATTTAACTTTAATAATTTTTAAACTAATAATGAAATTCTCTAGCAATAATTTTAGTAATAATGTAAATGTTTTTGTATAGTAATAAATAAATGAATATGATGTTTATTATTTTACTTAGGTATCGAATGAAATATAAGGAATATTTTATTGAGTACTTTGTATATAGTATATAAATGATTGAGAAAAAAATCACTGCGATGAATAACATGCATGTTTGTTCTAGATTGAGACTATCAAAAAAAAATAGACTTTGAAGGCGGTGATTATGTTATGTACTTACAAATAACAAGAATAATATTTTGAAAAGCTTCTTATAACTGCACCTACATGTATCGATGAGATCCGAATGTCTGTTAACGTACACGTGCAATATGAACATTGTATCGACTTAATTTTGATAATGTTTGTATTTGACTGTTGATTATATTCAGAAATATTTTTATATATAATTATGTAATGTGACACTTACAGCACCTATCTACCTCATCATTTACTATTGTATCTTTAATCTTTATACATGTATTGAAATTAATTTTGAAATGTGAATCATTATGTGAAATAATATGAAATTCTAATGGTTTATAATATGATATTGACACATATTAATGTTACTAGTTTGTCTATTGATATTATTCATTCATACATAATTTTTCTGTACAAAAATATAAATGTATCGATTTTGCGTGCGTTCAATATATAATTAATAATAGTAAATAATACCATTCAAATTTATATTTTTAGTCTCCAATATTCGACACTTTGTATTGAATTTGATAATGACTAAAAAAATAGGAAAAAAAAATATATATATTCTATAAATGATAAATATATAACAACATAAACTGTTATGTCAGAATGAAAAATATATTATATACAATTGAATTTTTTATATAACACAAAATATTTTCTACATAGTAATAATGAATACAATGACCCAATATGTAACTAAACTACCTCAAGTAACGAGTAATAGGGTTAGATGTGTTGTGAGGGCGCGGGCCGTGGGCCGGCTGAGGTCGCCGATCTAACGAATACCTCAACCTTGCCTTCAACCATAGCAGCACTTTATTTACCGCAGGCTACCTCGCCTCCTGCCGCCCGACGCCCGTCTTCAAATATATTATAGACATATTTGTCTTTCTTGTACTGTTTAAAACGTGCACTAGTAGTATTGATTAGAAGTAATTTATGTAAATACTAACGGTAAATTTGTTATTTATCATATTCTATTACTGTATTCATGGTTCTCTTATTTTGTAATAATTTAGTAGTGGTTTCAAGTTTATAAAATAGTTATTAAGGAATATAAAAAGTGTAAGATTCCGATTTATGTTTGTGTATAATGTATTAATTTAATTATCAGTTACCACATTTCTGTTATATTCAGTTGAGTAAAATCGCAGAGGATAAATACGAGAACAAGTTGTTTTTCTTTAAACATTATCCCTGGTGAGTTGACGTGTGTTTTAGAAGTTCTTGTCTTGCGTTTAATATCTTTAAGTTATGTTACATTTGTTTATTGTAAGCGTAGTGCGAAATTAAACTGTTGCTAGGCGAAGCCGAAATAATGTCGAAAAAAAAACTATAAGAGATAATCTAAAATTAAATACTCCAAAAAAAAAATATCTAAAAAATCAAATCAATTTGTGATTGAGGTTACTTTGGCTTTGCCTAGAATCATAGTAAGTTAAGATATCGATGATAGTTCATTCTAGTGATAGGTGGCAGATCTGTCACACCGCCACGGCGAACGAATTTTATTGCTATGCTTTGATGGGTCCGTGTGTACGAAATTTATCTCAACCACACACGAACGTATCACAACTTATACAGCTGTGCGATTTTATATATCATATAATACAATTTAAATTTTGCCATGCTTATTTTTAAATATTGTTTAATTATTTTCAGTATATATTAAATAAAACCGATTGAATGAGAAAAGCATTGCCAAAATTTAAATTCTTAAATGTTCAATATAGACATATTTTCTGTATTGAGTTAAACCATTGATCACATGGAAATATTTACTATTGTACTTACCGTTTACCACTGCTGATGTAGCAGGTCGGTCGTCTGTCTCAGATCTGTCAGTAAATATAAATTTAATGTGAAAAATATTGTTGTTTTATTTCTAACTCCTTGCTGCTTAGAGCGAATTAAAATTTTATTTACTTATAACACATATGTACTCGTATATTGTCTTGTTTTCGCGCTTATGGTTTTAATCTATGATTTTTAATTGAGAAATTACCCTTCCTTTTCCCATTGTGTACCATTATATATTTGAAAATAAGGATAGATAAAAAATATAAATACATCAGCTCCTGGACATCTATTGGCAGTCCTGGTTCCTGAGTAAGTATGAATATTCGTAGTAAGTATAAATAATATAAATGCCCAAAAAGAAAATTTAATCGCCTTAAGAGCCAAATAAATCCTTGATAAAACACTTGGTAATTTTATAAAATATTACAAATACTTTATTTTTTACTAAATTAAAATCAGAACAGACAAAATTTATTTGCTAATAAAAAAACTGAATCAATATTTATTTAAAACGACAGAGTGATGCCATTCTGGCGTAATTAGAAAATATTTCTCGGCAAGTCTTAGGTATATATGTCATATAGGTTCCATCTTAATTCGAGAAATTGATTTTTTTTTTTAATATTTAGTTTCCTCTATATGGTTAAACAAAGCGCGGCGCAAGGTTTCAAATTTATTATATACTAAAAAGAGGGGAAGTTAGCAACAGAACAGTGTTTTATCATAAGGTTTAATTTGTTTACCTGTAATAAAATTATTCTTGAATTTTGTTAATGTTTCTCCATGAATCTATAATATATGATATAATTTTGAAAAATGTTGTCTGTCTTTTTATGTAATAGTAAACGCACATCATTTGAACTATTAAAGTGATTTGATCATTTGAATGATTTTTTTTAGTAGAATAGTTATTAGGGTTGGGCGTGATGGCGTGACTTTAATTATTTTTAAAACAGACACATCTGTTGTAGAACCATAGTAATCTATCTGAACTAAAGTTTTTAAGCATGACAACAATAGCACAACCACAATATATAAATTAAAGAAATGCCATTTTATTTATAACAATACAATAACATTTCGCATTGACGTGAATATCTGGAACATCTTTCTAAAGACCACCATAAACCAGCTGAAGTAAGGAATAAGGAAATGGGAAATTATCAAATTAGCAATTAATTGTTATTTTCGTTATGAATAAAAATTATTGATAATTGAGTGATTTTCACTCTAAGGAATACCTAATTTATTCCTTTTTCCCCGCTCTAGTGAAATAAAGCGCTGGATTGAGTTCCACCATCCAACAAAAAGTTCTAACTTTCAATGGTAAAGGGTAGTAAATGGAAGTTGTATGGAAGTTAGGTTATGATGTCTACGCGAACGCAGCAGGCAGTCAGAAATCTGTACATATCATTAAAATATGTCTATACATATGCATATAATAATGAAAGTGTCTAATATTTATTTATATTTTCTGTGGGCAATTTTTCATAGTGAACCTGTCACACTACACTTCATTCTCTGCTTAACGCTTCCAGAGAGATCTCCATAAGCGGAAGTCGACGGCATATTTTCTGTCACCAAAGTTAGAAAATGAAAATAATTTAAATTGAGCTTTCGGATTAAACCGACTATGATACTTACAATTAATCGCTGCCCAAATGCGCCACGACTGCTTACACGTTCGAGGTCATTTTATGTCTTCTTTTGCATAGTATCCGATATTTGCATATTTTTTTGACCTGTCATTGACTTTAGGTATCTTATAAAACCAGTTTTATATATATAGATATAGGGTAAAGTAAAATTAAATTGTTATTTATCCATAATAATATGTTAGTGCGATAAATGTTTGGTAATATATGTATATCAAAGTATATGAGTAGATAACACTGAACCTGATGAAACTGAACACCTAGAACCTATTTAATGAAAAATAGTCAAAAAATGAATAGTACCTATTGATAATTATCAATATTATTTATAAGTTTTTTTTTAAGATGTACTTTGTCTTTCTGTATTAAGCTTTGTCTTTAAGTATTAAGCTTCTGCCAACTTATAGAAATACAGGATGATTGGCGGAACTTAACAAAATAAATTATTCTAAAAAGTGGAATTGAATCTACAACAGTCCAACGCTAACCAACTGCGCCACGATGGTCTCCAATCCTAGCGTCTGTGTTTTAAACAAAATAATTTACATAAAACCATTCACATTCTAGTATATAAACTTATATATTGATAAGAACGGGTTAGTGTAGCGCTGATTCAGACATGACCTTCAAATGAAAGTGAAACCGGCAGAGGTCAACAAGCTCGATGCGTTCGCTTTCAAGACAACGCAAGCGCTGTAAAATTTATATAGATCATCGATAAGTATATTGAGAATGAGAAGTTTTGTCATAAAAGTAATTCAACATTCATATTATTATAGCTATTGAATTATTTTTTTTTTTTACTATTTTTATTGTTTAGGTTAGTAGTGGTGCAGGGGCACGAGCGTGTGACACTCACGAGACGACTGTGGGTTCGATTCGTACTCGTGGAAATGAATTATTATTTATTATTATTTTTCTTTCTTCGCTCTGGTACCAAGACACAAGCACGGCGTTGAACACCGCCACTCGTCACGCAATTCCTCCAGAATTCGGTGGAAAGTGGGAAGCGGAATATCTTAATACTAGGTTCCCTCTGCCTGCCCCGCTACAGCGTAATGCTGAGTATGTTCTTCTTTTTTCTAAGAGTTAGAATCCAATACCTTATTTCTATAATCAGACTGGGATTCAACAATGTTAAATTCAAACAGAAAAGAATCAAGCTTTTCACGAGTTATTGGCAAGATACTCCTTTGTGTCTTTTTTATTTACACCAGTAGTTTCTGAGATTAGTGCGATCAAGCAAACACACTTCACCGTTACAATATCTTCTACTTTTTTTTTGTAAATAAGATTAAAAAAAAAAGAACGAATGTATGTAATGTTATACTAAGTAAAATAGATTTTTTTACAGTAGCACCCGACGCAGCATGTTGTTTTAATTAAATGTCCTTATTGCAAGTTCGAAATTCATATGACAGCAATACTTTTAAATTGGATGAAGCGCTTATCGAGAAAATTATTGACAAATAATACCGAGAATAGCAAAACAAATTTGCGAAATGCAAGTCCTATAGGTGTGATGAACCAGTGGTTTTGATAAATCTTACAGGTAGAACTGCCGCGACACGTTTCTCGATGACTTTTGTTATTATTTGTCAAGTGCAAATCCCATGGTTTACTAAGTCTTTACATTCTACAGTAAGGGATGAGGAAAAGGAGGAGCAGAAGAAGGCATTTATTCCGCACCCCAACTAGTACTTGATCTCTGTTCACAATTTTTATGAAAACATATCGGTGATTGCCAAATGTCTTCTCACATATGCCAGTTGCGCTACTGGCTTGGTCCTGCCGACTGAAAGACGAAACTGTTTTGAATTTCCAACTGTTATTTATTGAATTGTTGAAAAAGAAACAATGGCTGATTATATAATTAACGATAAGTGCTCCAAAACTAATTTCGCTTCTCAGTTCGATATATTAAACGATGGTCGAATGTTAACAACCATAGATCACAATAAAGATCCAGCCTTTTGGGATATTGACAATGGTTTAAAGAAAACTATAGCAAGTGCCCAACCAGCAAAAGTCTACTGACTTTTCTAACATTCTAATATTACAGCACTAACAGCATTTGTAACATACACTACAAAGTTATTTAATTTAATTTTTTTAATTTAAATTAAAACTAAATTTAAAATATTTCATTTCTTCCATGTTTCATTCAAATCTCATTTTAATACGGTATTCAATTAATTTCCGGCCACCGACTGTGGTCTGATAACGTAATTCACGTGGTGTGGAGGCGGCCGGCGTCTTTAATGCGGTGAGTATTTCTAGGAACAACACGCACTTTATTTTAAATGTATGAACTTGAATGCTGGGCCTAAGTATTGGTTTGTTAAGTATAATAAATCTTGAAGTATCCGAAATCTCGAGGTTATCAAATATATACTTTAAGAATAATAAATAGCCTTAGTGTGGAAGACCTTATGAAATAAAAAAAATAATTAAAAACACGGATTTGCGAAATTATACAAAGGTACCTAAAGGATATATTTGAATGTAATAATAATTTTACTTTTAGTAACAATTTGTAATTATAATGTCCAGAATACAACAATACGTAAAAAAAATATACACTTTTTAATATTAATTTTGTTAATAAAGTTCTTATAGTCATGCTTAAAAAGCTTTGAGTGGACATCATGATAAGTGCATTTTTTGAAATTTTAATTTATCGCTGGAGATTTCACAGAGATTTTGGTTACTTCTTTCAATTTAAACTGATTTTTTTTATTTTAATCATCTTCGATTATTGATTGTAGCAATAAAAAAGCCGTTCACAGATTCATTCATATGCTATTAGTCACTTAGTCAATTAGATATTCAGCGTTAGATGATATTTAGCAAGAGTTTAAATGATATCTATATAGACTTCTTCTTAAAAAAAAACACTTATCGCGCATATTGCGTGTTAGGCAGTGAGGACCTAGTGTTAAGACACTCCATTCCCCACTTTTCGCTGAATTTTCCAGGCATTGTTTATTGTGGCAGCACTAAACACCACGCTTTTGCATTAATACCAGAACGAAATAATAATTAATTTCCCCAAGTGGGAATCGAACCGTCGCGTTATAGCAACACGCTTTTGCCCTTGCACTACGACGACCTCCTTTTTTTCTTTTTTATAGCTTCAAATGCATATAGATATAGTCTTTTGTTTTAATGTAGGTGTATAATATAATATTAAGCCAGTTTTCGAGCGTGTTTTATTTTAAAAACACTTTAAAATCAAACAAGGCTGGTCACCTTGTTGTATGGTCATTGATATTTGTTCAAGGTGAATTTATCAAGCTGACAAAATTAAGGGGTCATCGAATTCAATATAATAATGCTCAAAATTTTCCTCTTAGCTTAATGTAAAATATATATTACAATCAGATTTTGCAGTAAATTACATCTATAATGACTTTTAATGATTACACATTTTCAAATATATATATATATATATATATATATATTTTATTTTCTCCAATTTAAGATAATCTTAATTAATTTCAATTATCAAAGCAATCGGACATAATATGTGTTTATTTATAGTTGTAAAACTAAGTATTTTCTATGGAGATTTGGGTAGAAGGTATATAAAACGCTGCCTAAGCCTTACGAGATAGGTCAAAATAATGAACTACGGAATTCTATATCTTCAACAAATTTATAGAAAAATCAAAAATTTGTGGTCTTTTATATATTTCTAAAATTATTGAGTTATTAGTCTTAATATTGTAAAAACTCCACAACCATTATTCGAAACGTTTTAATAATATTCTTTTTTTTAAATTTAATTTAAGTGTAGATTATAATTGATCTTTACAGATAGTGCATATTAATAAAATGAATATCTCAAAAGATGTCAGATATTAAAAATACAAAGACAAAGCTGCATCGCAACACTTTCAAGTGTGACTTCTAAAGATTATAGATAAACATATATTTAAATTGTAACCATATAGGAGGCATTTATAAATGACGTACAATTCATAACAGTGATTTTTTTGTCTGTTTGTCTGTGAGTTTGTGCATAATGCTAAAGTTAGTGCGCTAAAATCTCAAAACGGCTTAACCGATTTAAATACAGTTTTTACATTATGTTTTTGATTTTTTTTTAACATATAGTGTTTGTTTTATTTCAATCAGTACATAAATAGAAAACTTATACCAATTTAAAGAACTTCGTTTGTCGAAATTGCTATAAATAGTTGTTTTATCAAACAGGCTTAAACTTTAGTTTTCTTGTAAAAACACAATATCTGTAATATTCTGTTTTTAAAAAATTATTAATGTTACAAGAACACGAATGTAATTCACATTATTAATGGTATAAATAGCGGGCAACGCCGCGGTTCGATCGTAATATATTTATATTGTATGCCAACTGAAATGTAGATGTTAATGTGGTATTATCTGCTTCTTTCACGTGTAATTGGTTTAGATATTAATAAAATAAATATTCTGATTTCTAGCACTATTTCTTTAGTTAAGCTTTTTATAACGATTAAATATTTAAAAACAATAAATTTCACATTCTAGTTGGCGGTAAAACACAATATTTGGCTTGGCCTAATTTACAAAAAAAAAATCGAAAACCATAAACTAGATCATGGCAAGTATTTAAAATCGTTACAGTTTAGCAACTCTCACGTCAGAAAATCACATAAACTATTCCGCATTGCCAATGTGGAATAATCTGTGTGATTTTCTGTAAATATGTATCAGCTTGTGAAACGTACTAAGTAGTGTGTGCATAACGAGTGCAGAACTGCAAAGGTAACGACCCCTCGTACTTGAGACGCCGGAGGTCAGTGTCGCTGACGCCATTACGTTTTGCAATTATAACTTAGGCGAGACTGGAACGTGGTCAAGCGCGATACAGGGCTGGCTGTGTGTTGGATCACGTCTTCAAGCAAAACAGAATATTTGGATACAAGTTTTTTAGTTAGAGTGCTGTAAAAAAAATAGTTTCAAAGTCATTATACAATAATAACAATATGTGATACTAGCTTTAAGTGTGTGAAACGATTTTAAAGTCTACTTAAAGTTACGTAAAAAAGGCTACTTATTTTTTAAGTTAATTATTATTATTTTTAATTATTATAACATAAAAATCGTTATACTTTCGGCAGAAGATAATAAAATCACAAAATGTACAATAGTACAAAAAACGCAGCCCTTAACGCGCATAATGTAAGCACGTTACTCCAATATCAGGTCTAATGACGTACACAGCATGTTTTTCGCTATGAATTTTTCATTATTATTGCAACAGCTACCATGGTAATATAATAAATAATTTTTTTTTCATCTCCTTGCTGTATCTAGCATGTAGCAGAGTAGATTGATCAAGATGATGCCTAGTGTCAAGACACTCCACTCTCTACTTTTCGTCACTTCCGAGGCACGTTGAGGGGAACTGGGCGTCGCGGTTTGCCTCATCACTATAACGAAGAAAATGAGAATATTAAATGATTTATTTTCTCAAGCGGGAATCGAACCCACTACCTGTCGCGTGTCCAGTTACAATTACTTGTGCCATAAAATATGAAAATCCAATAGAAAATGTCTGCTAGTACAATACTGTAAAGGAATGTATAATATATTAAAAGTGTAGTTATTGCTTAATTACTAATTTTTTAATGGGTCCTGTATCCCACAAGGAACCCAAAAATATACAAAAAATATATTTAGGAGTTAATTTATGCATATGATGGTGATTATATTGTATAGCAAAAAAAAAATATTCGAATCGATAACCTTCTCCTTAAACAGAAGTCGGATAAAAAATAATATTTAATAGGGAACAATGATTTTACTTAACTGTCATAAAGTAAGTGTTTTCATATTTTACTATTTTTAAAAATCTATAATAATAAATTTTAAAGTTTATTAAGTATGAAAACACTCCGCTCTCCGTTTTCTACCAAAATTTGATTCACTACTTGTTCAGCTGCAGCTCAACCCCACTTGTGCTGTGTTACGGGAGCGACAATTTAAATATAATAATTTCCCTGAATGGATCGCAATTATACTCAAACGAAATGAAGGTAAAGCACCTTCATACACGACGATGGCCTATATCTTCTGTATATACTATCTGTATCTTAAGGTACTAATATTATACAGTGAAAAAATTCGTTTGGTCGAACACGTTAATCTCAGGAACTACTTGAATATGTTAGGCCATTGATCGAGAAAGGCTTAGTTACTAAATCACGTTTAGATCTGTAGAAATGGAAAAAAAAATTGAAAATCGGAACGGATGGAATGGTACTTATTGAAAGTTCTAAAAAATATATATATATGGATAACTCACAGTAACCATTTTTATGTTTTACAAAAGAGTAATTTTTTTAAATTTTCACCAATCCAGAATGATTATTTATCCAATAAAATAAGCTATCCAATAAAGATACGTTATACGTTTGTGGGCACGGCGACGAGTCGTGCGCCTATAATGTCTATTACCCACCTCAGAAGCTACTGGTTTGGATTGACAAAAAGGTTCTTGTGTTAGATAGTCCATTTATCGAGGAAGGTTATAAGCTATGTCACTTTGGAACCAAGTCACCAAGCAGCAAGTAAAGCATTATAGCTCTTCATCTGATATTCCGGATTTTTTATTTTTATATATGAATGTAATGCCTATCACGTTGAGCATTTCACACTAAGGTGGTATTTTGTTATTTCTCATAGTTTAGTAATCGAACTAATATGATTATTTATCAGATACTCCAGATATCAATTTTTTTTATGTCAATGGAAAATGTATAAATTGCTTAACAACTTTCTATGCTATGGTGGGATTCCATTCTTTCTTGTATAAGCTGGATTTTTATGGGTGTTCATCTAATGATTTTAAATTTTTTTTACTCTTTTTAATGCTCATCACACTGAACGACCTTGTTCAAGGTGGTATTTCATTATTTCTTGGGCTGGTATGGTTATTCATCAGATGTCCAGATCTTCAACTTTTATATGTCAATTGAAAATGCTCATCTAGACCCTGCCCAGGCCTAATAATAGCTATACAATATAATTATAATTTTTAACAAAAAACCGACTTCATCAGTTTTAACCGGTTCCCATAATCAGAACATAACTAGCATAAGCTTCATGAAACTACCCTTGAAGTATATCCTTTCCAAATTCCAATAAACAAAGAATCATCGTAGTCGGTTGGCGCGATATTGAGTTCTTCTTCCATTTGTCGCGCACATACTAATGCAAATTTAAGACTTATGTGGTTTTCTCATTAATATCATTTTCAAAAATGGATAAAATTAAATTCTTTTTTCTAAGGTAACAAACATAAAAAAAATACAGTCGAATTGATGAAGTCAGTTAAAAAAGTTTCATTCAAATCCGCCTTATAGTTCAGAAGATGTGTATGTACAAACAGACAGACAAAAATTAAAAAAAAATCACAGATTCATTTTCTATTACTATTTTTATACTACCCTGAATAATTTTGTTCGTAAAAATATTTTATGTACATCATAGTAGTTGATTAAAATGTAAAAAAATCATATTTATCATTTTGTCATGTAAATGGTGGTAAAATTTCTGAAGGAAATGTGTAAAATTGTAAAGAATACACATGTGTAATGTGATCGACAGATCAACGGTTGTTTATAGATATCAGGATCTCAGTACCCGTCCAATTCACTTCCATGTATATTTGCCGATTTTCAGTGGTTCGGCAGATATTTGAGGATGTGTGAGTTTTTCTAATAGAGAACTAAAATAATTTGAGATTTTATTGAATATTATTAAAACTTAAAATAAATAATTAAAAAAAAGAAAATTAAAAAAAAATATAAAATAATAAAAAAATATTGGTACTTGTAATTTTCATAAATATATTTTTTTTATATTTTCAATTTTACTATATCTTCGAAACATTCTTTATTATAAGTAATTAATGCAATTTTTATTGTCACTAGCACTTGCGGCTCCGTCTCAATGTTCAAATGGAAATAACTTAAAGTGATGTATGACATATGTCACTGTGACACAATATTCTAAGTACAAAATGTAACTCTGATTAAACACTAAGTACATCTTATCTTTGGCGAAGTGATATGTGCTCTAATCGCTCGCTCGGAACGCCATAATCAAAGAACCAAACCAAACCATCTAATCCTTTATTTTGTACGCCTTATCAGGCTTTAGTACACCATCCTTCTGTTATCTTCTATCATCTACCAATCTATGACTATTTAAGGGAGCTGCTGACACCAATGCAAAATTTCAATCCATGGTAAATGAAAATTGGTCAAACCATGTCCTCATCTTTACAGATGCATCGAAGCTTTCAAAGGAAAGCTGTGTTGGTTCAACTTGCTGAATATCAAAATTAAAAATTATATTACTATTTAAATGTCCTCCTGAATCTCTGTGTTTACAGAAGAAAAAGAAGAGGTTTGTGCTTTGCTAGAAGCAATCCTGTTTACACTTTTCCACAATTTTAAACAGACTGTTATTTGTATTGACTCATTAAGCTGCATATTGGCTATAAAAAGAAATTCATTTCATAGTAAATTAAGGTCTTCCATTATTGTAAGGATGCGTGAAGGCGTCAAGAACTGTACTTATGTTATCATTCTGAAATCAGTGGGAATGAATCTGCAGACTCTTGTGCTAAATAGCCATCCAGTGTGGCACTTTTCTATGTCGGCTCAGGATCTGTTGTCTCTTGCACAAACTCATTTTGATGTGTCATGGACAAAATTCTGGGAATTGTCAGAAAGGTAAGTATTATGCCACTATACAACCTAATATCCCAAGGCGACCTTGGATTTTTTTATCAAAAAAATACTCAACGGAGGATTATATCAACTATTTGTCGTTTGCGCCTTGGACATGCATGTACGCTTGTGCACCTAGCCAAGATCAGGGTCAGGGACTACTCATTGTGTGAATGTGGCATGGACGACGGTTCTTCTTCCTACATCCTTTTCTCCTGTCCTAAATTAATCCATCCTTTATACGATGTTTTTCTTTATAAAGTTCCCCGTCCTCTTAATGTTCAATGTCTGTTAATGTTTGTGTTTAGTACTCTATGTACATTTTAATATTAATCTCTAAACTAACATATATGTAAAATATTATTTATTACTAACCCATGTTCATGTACATATTCTTATTATATATATTTTTTAATTTTATAGGTGAAAGCAGTATTTTAACATTGGACGTCTTTTTGATATGCATTCTCTGATTGTATAGTATATAGTCTTTTTTTTCGTGTCTTCTCTCTACAACTTGACATTGGCAAAGTGATTGGTGCTCAGCCGCCCCGCTCGAAGCGCCAGAAATTAAGAACTGAACTGATTAAAAACTAAGAACTAAATTGAACACTGATCTCAGGTGCAATAGGTTACATTAAATTCATTAACTACAAATGATGTAGTTTAGCCTTTGGACCTCCTCGATCATTGGACTATCTCACACTAAGGAGTATTTCAATTCCGCAGTAAGTCCAGAGAATAGCGCATTAAATCAAACAAATTCTTTAGCTTTATACAAACACAAGCGTAAACAGACTGTAAACGCAACAGATTACGGGTTCGATTCCAACTCGAGGAAACGCAATTCCTCCAGAATTCGGTACAAAATGGGGAACGGAGTATCTTAACACTAGGTTCTACTTACTATGGATTATCAATACAATAATGAATTAAGCGCAATTGTTTTAGATCTACCTTTAACTTTAGTAACTAACTAAATTGATATTACATTTTGAAAGATATATGACACACATATTTGTTTTTATTTAAGGTACTAATGTACAATATATGTTAAAATTAAGTTTGTCCTTGTTGATGACCAGATAACCCTAACTTGGTTTGGTCAAGCAATACGTAAATAAAAATGATTTGATTCGGAAGAAAAACGAGAATAGCGACTGATGGTGATTGGCCTTGCCAGCTCAAGGAGGTTGCAAGGGGAAACGTTCCTTGACCCATATTGAGTAGAAGCATCACATGCATTCACTTTGTGCTTAAATTTATCACTGTAGCATTCTTTCATAAAAAATGTGAAATCAATTTTAATTTTTTTGTAATTTTGGGTTTTTTTTCAACTTTTCTTTTATTTAAGTTACAAATACGCGTTTGGTAAAATCATTGTGCATGTATCTAATATAACTTTCAAATATACTCAAAATATGTTGTCATTTCGAAGTAAAAATTGCAAATACAATGGTTAGATTAAGAATTAATGTTTGTATATTAAGATTGTGTATTATACGTGACTGCCATACCTATAATCTTCATTCAGTGTGACGTTCAAACTACAATTAGGATGCCTATATCCTGTGCTACAGGCATCCTTAGGCACCATCGGCACAGTATGTGGGTTCGATTCAAGTTGCTCGTTCTAAATATCTTTTAAGAAGACAAGGCGCGGCGGTGAGTTCCGTTACTCAGCACGCAATTATGCATAAATATCTTGAAGAACGGGTTACGGGAAAGGTGTCTTAATACTAGGATGCCTCTGCCTTTTTTGTCTTATACGGGAATCAGGAAAAAGTATATTATTTATAAATTAAATGTTTTGAATTAAGTTAATGAACCACAAGGTGTCAAAAACACCTCCTAGATGACATTTTCTCTTGACCTTTATAAGGATAGCATTATAACTTTATTATATTGTAAAAGTTTTGTTTTTATATTTTATACAAACACGTATATTTTTAAAGAATTAAAATAAAAATGAGAAAAAAAAATTAAAACAAAAATTAAATAAGCCAAGAAATCAATAACAAGTATAGAATACTTAAAAATAGGAAACAATAAGAAATAAAAATTTCGAATAGTTAGTAGCTAAGAAACTATCGATTTCTATAATAATCGTAAGAAGATCGGAAGGGACCGCGTTGCGACTGGCTGACGTCACCACGCAAAAGTGAACCAACCAGTTTTTATACCAGCCCCAGTTTAGCGTTTGATTCCTTATGCATAACTTGAGCGCTGTGCCCTAAGGTCGTCTGAGATTCAAGGACATATATTAATAGGATATTTTTCTAATTTTATTTTTTATAACGATGTAAAATAATTTAAAGCTATATTAAATATCTATATAAAAGATTTTATTATCAAAACTACAATTTAATTATTGTTTAATTTGTAAGGTGATATTGATTTGTCTTTTAATTGTGTTTTCATAAATGTTAATATACTATTACGTTTTTATTTATTCCAATATCCAATTTTACAGTACCTACTCTTTAGTAAAATTTTCTTTTAAATTGTTTAGTATTATCGAATATTGTGGTTATTTAATATTAAGCTGGTATATAATAGTGGAACTTAACGCCGCGATTTGCCTCGTACCAGAGTTTTTCATTCCCCCTAATGTGTATGGAACCCAGCCGTCGCAAGTGGTGAACGGAAGTGTCTTAATGGGAACCGAGTGTCTTCGCACTAGGTTGCCCCTGCCCACCCTGTTATGTGCGGGATACTTCGTGAAGTTAAAAAAGATAGATATTTTAATTCAGTGCCAGCAGGACATTTGCTTAATTGGTCATTGTATTTTGATGCATCGGTTGCTCTCATCAGTAAAGTACTTTGTAATAATATATGAAGTTTTACGTTCTGTTATCATGTGCAAGAATAAATATAAAGCAGATGGTTTTCCAACCTGGGAACGTAACTTGTATGATTATTATTGATTATTACGGTATATTGGTTGGAATCTCGAAAATGAGAACAACTTTAAATTTTCCTTTCAGTATCGTCGTGTAAATCAATCACATTTATCATTCATTTACTTTTTTTTGAAGCGTCATTACTACTCAGGGAAGCCAAGAAATTTAAAAATTAAATTAAATAGTTGGTATTTTAATATTCCTCTATAGATTAGTTACTAATGATTTTATCGGCATATTGTGTCATATATATCTTTATTGTTAGCCGCCAAAACACCTTAGGCGGTAGACGTTTACCATCGCGGACTTCATCTTTTTTTAAGGGTACATTTCAGAAGTAAGTATATTATTTTAATTGATATTACACACTGTGCCACCGCTGGGTAGCGATATCCAACTTTCACCCCTTCAATTCAAAAAGCAAACTATGTCCTTTTTCAAGGTCAATTCTATTTCTGTATCAAATTTCACTAAAATTAGTTCAGTGATTTAACTCTTGCGAGACTACAGACAGACAAAGGAAAAGACTGGGCAGAGGGAGCCCAGTGTTAAGACACACATAAATATTAATTATTTCATTTACTCGAGTTGGAATTGAAACCACAACCTGTCGCGCTTATAATTACACGCTTGTACCCTTGCGCCACGACTGGCTTCTGCTGCTTTGATATTATTATTTTTATTTTAACTCATGAGATTTCGATTTAACACTGATCACAGAAACTGATTATAATTAAAATATAAATAACAGCGACTAATCTTACAACAATTTTTTATAAGTACAATATTTATTATATTGTAATGAAAATATTTTTTTGCTAACGCTACTACTCATACCTGTGAAAGTAAATCTTTAAGCTGATTTTACGAGCTTTGAACCTTGGGTAATATACAAAATGTTGAGTATCTGTGCCAAAGTAAAGCATATATTATAACTTGTTATTCATTTACTATATTTATAAAAGCTACTTAGATTATAAAGTATTATTTAAAATAAGCATTCAGAATACGAATAAGTAATAAGTCATTTCTAATAAAGGCAATAAATATTATTAATGTACACAATGCCTCAAGAATTCAGTGGCAAGTTGGGAGCGGAGTGTCTTAACACTAGACTACATTTACCTACCCTGCTACATGCGAGATACAGCGTGAAGCTGAAAAATAGAAGAAATGTAAGAAGCCGTGCTTAAGTCTCAAGTTAAGTGTATTTTAAACGATCGAAATCTATCTAATATTGAAATTTAAGCATATATTTATTTACGTTTAATTAAATTTTAACATTGGCATAGCTATATGAGGCTATTCTTCAAAGTCTTTGTCAGTAATTGTGAGATATTTAAAAAACACCTATTACTCATAGGTCATTGGTGCCTACGCCGAACACGAAGTTGGTGCTGACTGACAATTTAATGATCAAAAATAGTATAAAAATATATATCTTTCAATGACCTACAAAGAAATCTTAAGCGTAATATTCTATAGAACAGACTACAAATATAGAGGTTAGAAATCTAGAATATGCTAATGTGAGTATATTTTTTACAAGAAGGGAAGTATGAGCACAAAAAAAATCATTAATTAAAAGGTGAAATAATACATGAAACATTGTTTTTTATAATATATTTATTAATTTATATAATGCAATAACAATAAAAGAATGTAATATTTTACATATAAGAATTTGTGTATCGGACTGGTTTTAATATAAGTACCTATCAATAAAAAATATGTACATATGTATTACAATTAAATTAATAACATAAAGAACGCATCTCAGGAACGCTTGGAGGTATCGAGTTGAAATTCATACCTATACACTTAGATCTTCCATCCTATGATTTCCTGAAAATTCCGTATTTCTATATTTACAAAAAAAATGTATTTTGACACTATAAAGGGAATTAAAATTAATAGAGTACTTTCGGTTGACCTAGAATCATGAAATTTGTCAGCTAGCATCTAAAGTAGTACTAATTCAGGAAAAGTATATTATTGTGATTAAATCCTAAAAATAATAGCCTTAAAAGTTGGGCAAATTTCAATATAGGGGCTTTAGCCCCTAGTCCAAGTGAGGTATCAAATGAAAGAGCTCTGGCTAACCTAAGCTTGAATTTCAGAAAAAGCTCGAGTCCTCCAATTTTAGTACGGAATCCTTGGTGGGCGAGCCCGACTAGTGCCCGTTGTCCGTTTTTTTTAAGTCAGTAAATTTATCGGGGAAGGTATCAATGTAAGCCATGGCATATATAATTAATATTCGGTTAATCAGTAAAAAAATACCAAGGTTAGAGATATTTAGAATTGTCAGAAAGGAATATATTTTTAAGAGGATGTCAGGGTAGGTACGACTATTGATAATACTACATAGTAATTTAGATATTTTTCCTAGATAGTTTTGTACAACTATACTAAATTAGGGACACTTTGATTTTACAAAGATTTAATATTAAAATAGCTCGAGCATTGTTCACAATCAGCTTTAAATGGACAAGATTTGTCGTTTAAAGCCTTAGCCCTTATTAGTGAGTGTTTTAATTTTTTTATTCTAATATAGGTGTTATAGTATGGGTTCCATGTAGTAATCGCATAATCTAAAATACTTATGGATATATGAGTTGAGGATAATACATGGAGTCCGCTCTCCTGAAATTAACAGTATTTAGCTAATTTTTAAATTTCAATTCATAAGGCCCAGGAGATCTCATGCTTTGGAGATTACTTGATTTTAATATCTTTATACCAATAAAAACCACTAGGTCTCTATTGACCGAGGCTTTTTAAATGTCTTGATTAAATATTTAAATACGGAAACCTTCTTTTTTACAGTAAACTTAAAATATGAATACTTGGTTGCATTTAACCTGGCTTCTGGTGGTGTAGGATTTCTTGAAAAGAAATTACGTTCTGCCTGAAGTAAAAGTTCCATTGAACATATTGTGCGATATAGTTTCAGGTCTAACTTGAACCAGTGCTATGTCATTGATAAACAAGAAAAACATGGGCCCTAGGTAAAAACCTTGAGGCACTCGTGATGTAGTAATTATAATAAATAATATTCGTTTCCAACTTATAGTATAATCTAAAGCCTACTTCTAAGTATTTTAATCATAGCTTTTGATATGAAGGATAACAAAAACTACCAAAGCATTCCGCATTCGGTACATTCTACTGCCAATGTCAATAACGTGTGAATAATACACAGACATGTCGAACATTAGTACAAGAACCGGTAATGTAGGACGATCACATCGTCATGCACCAGTCACATTTTGTGTATACAAATAATCATTTAATGTAATATAAATGCTGAAAAATTATATGGTTTTATATAATATTTCAACGAAACCGTAAAATAAGTGATTCTTATTAAATGCTAAATTGATAAAGAATGCGTTAGGACTGCATATTAAAGTACAAATTAAATTTAATACGAAACGTTAGTAATCGCGCTTAATATTATAATGTAAAAATAAAAGTGTTTTCCTTATAATCTGGTTTCGTTGAATATTTATATGAGCAATAATGATTTTATACATTCTGTTTTCTCATATTTCACTTTATTTTTCTTAGTATTTGCCTTTGTTAAAACAGCTACACTTACATTCGATCCAATTAAAACAGTAATACATATCACATAATCAAACCCACCGCTGTCTAAACGACCATATAAATTTCATACAACTTAATTTGAATTAGTGACGTGTGATTGTATTTTATTCGCATAAATTATCAAAGACCACACAGTGAGGTAGATAGCCACCTTCAAATTACATTATTTAGATCACTAGTCGACTGTAATCCCACTCGCTACAGAAATGTTCGATGTTAAATTCGATTAAACATGTTACTGGTTCTGCATATTTTTATATGTGATTTTTTTATCGCATTAAGCATAAGGGACCTTAAGATACTTCTTCGTTCCGATGATCCTTTATTTCCGCCTAATTTTTGAGACATTGCGGGATAAATGAAGAAACTCAACAACGCGCTTTGTCTATTTATTACTGGAAACAAAAAAAAATCATCGAGTAAGAATCGAACCCATAATGGGCTGCGTCACAGTGGCCTCTGATTCACTATTACAAATAATAAATTTTAATAAAATAAGCAAGTTTAAAATAGGTAAATTTGCTTTTCCATAAGACAAACATTCTAAAAAATAATAAAACAGTCACTGGTTACCATGGAAAAGTAGTAAACTTTAAAAATCTTCTCCCTCTATATTTAGAAATCAGGGATAAAACGGAATACAACCAAAAAAAAATAATTATTTAAGAAATCTATAAGATCACGAAAATCTATTTCAGATAGAAGTGTGTGTAATGTGTATCAAGTTTCTCAATCGAAGCATTAGTTTCACAGTATCTTTGTTTAGAAAACAAGATGCCTTACTAGCATATTTGCAAGATAAGAAATTTTGCAGTTTTTCATTTCTGACATTTCGAGAGTGCCACAACTCAAAATATTTAAGTACCAATTTGATAATTAAGTGTCGCCGACATTTCAATGAAGTTTCATAATGACAGCATTATCATTTTAGTTGTAGTCTCAATTACAATGGTATACTTCTTAGGTTAAACAATCAGATATAGAGAAAAAAATATTTTTTGTACCACGTTATTAGAAGTTTTATACCATTTATGTTGATCCCTAAAACTATAAGTAAGTCATGTCTGCAGACCACACAAAATTTTGAACAACATTTTATAACTAACTGTGTGGGTATGTATTTGTTGGCGTAAAAATTATTAATAGTTTCGACTTATTTTTAAAAGTTAGTCATAATTACGTTGTATATTGTAGTTTGTACTAGACCATCGAGTGGGATATCCTTAAATATGATTGCTGCTATACCTAGTTCACTAGTGCAGTTTTAGGATTTTTTTAAGCAAGATATACTTTATATTATTATAGTAGTGTGTAGGACCATTTTAATTTAATATTTAAGATCTCTTTTTATACTAATAAATGTATAATAATCATACTAATATTACTAATGTGTTTATTTGTTAACTTTCACTCCGAAACTACTCAACCGATTATCATGAAATTTTGTAAACATATTCTTAAAGTAATAAGAAATGGCATTGAATACTTTTTACTTAAAATAACTATTATTATTTTTGTACACTATAATGTGAAGTTGAGTTAAGTGAATCTCTAGTAAATAAAATTTTTGTTGCGTTCATGAATATTTACATAATAAATACGCTTCAAAATTAGTCATTTTAAATATAGCTATATATTTTTATTCTTATTCAAGTATTATTAAATTTAAAAAAAAATCTAAGCTCAACACAAACCATAAGGAGAATTTACCAAAAACTCTTTAATAGGACATTAATTTATTAAAAACCGATTTGTTCTTTTTTAGCCTACTATTAAGTATAACGATCCACATAAAAAAAAACTATTGTGGTAAAAATTTCAAAATGGTAATCACGCCAATCCCGTTTTTCAAACACGATATCGCATGGCGGCCTGCACCGATGCAGTGATTGCCTAGGGGAAGTTGTTCCACGTTAGCGTAGGCTATGATTAATTAACTCCAAGATTAGGTCCGCGGTACATTGTTGTGTTTTTTTTTACCAATTTGTTAATATAATTATTTAAAAATGATGTTGTAGTATGTGTATTTTTAGTTTTATGATATAAATTATATAGCGAGTAAGGTTCTTAGTATTAGTTATTATACGACTGGTGAATGATCTTGACTTTTATAAAAAGTTCGATGTATTCAGTATGTGATACGATTGAATATAAATGGTCTTAAACACAATACAATTATTATTTAATATCGGTGTCATTGAGGTGGCACAAGCGTGCTTCTGTAAACACGATATGCTGTGGGTTCGAATCCCAGTCGAAGAAATGAAATATTTAACGTTCTCATTTCTTCGCTCTGTTATCGGGGCAAAACGCGGCATTGAGCACCGTTACTCAACACTAAAGTGGGTAGTGGAGTGCCTTAGCACTGGCTCTCTCTGCCTATCCTACTCCATACGGGATATAGTGTGAAATCTCTCTTTACGGCGGTTAGCGGTGGTATCATTTTATAGCGATGTGCTTTGTTCACTTAAGATCAAATAGCTCAATGTAAGCTTAACTGAGTCGCCTATTCCGAAAATTAAGTCAGGCAAGTAAGCATTAATGCAAACAATAAAATATTTTTAGCCTTGTCGAAACACGAAACAAAAGTTAGAAAACAATTTAGTGGAACCTGGTAACAATGGCGCATTTGTTGTTTCTTTGAATTTTTTTTATAGTTTTTAACTCTACGCTTTATCCCGAAAAGGCTGGAGAACCTATTAAGATTACATTATAAATAAATTTATATATATGAACAATTTTCTAGATTAAGGGATATCTTTATATTTTTGCTTTATCAAGCGCCTAAGTATATAATAAAGAATTCAATGTTGAAAGTTATTTTCATCACAGCTTAATTAAACAAAGTAAAGACTAAACAATTTCTTTTAGTATTTATACATAGATATTGTCGTGTTCCTTTAAAATTAAATATAATGTAAAGATTTTATTAGAAAAAGTTTTATACCTAGTTCTAAGTGTAAACTCCGCCTTAGGTCTAAATCTAGCCTGTATAGTTATTGATGGATACATGGAGTATTTCGCAGTCTACTCGTGCCAACCACAGCCTAATCCCTGAAACCTTACGTGTTCACATGAAAAATTAACTTTCAATGAGTTTGAAAAATCCTATACTGGTATCAAATTTGAGAAAATTCAATAAATTTTTATATATGTAGGTAAATCATTTCCTAAAAAAAATATATTTTTAAGATATTGTAACAATTTTAGAAAAATAAATAATAACAATTGATTTCAGTTATTGAAAATGAAGAAGTCTTTAACAAAGAGTTAATTTAAGCGTCCCTCTTTTACCCTTTATAAATATACTAGAGTTTGCCTGCGGCTTCGCCTGCGTGGTCTAGTGGAAATAACTAACATGTATGACACATGCCCTCTTCTAAGTGGTGTGGTGGGTTGCATCGTAAAGAATGACGTTATATAATAAAGCTTATAGTCTCCCTCAATAAATGACAATCCCACACACAAAAATATTTAAATCAAAGCAGTAGTTGTTGAGATTAAGCAAACAAACTCTTTAGCATAATAATAAAAATTAAAGAATAAAATAACCAAGAATCTGTTGATTATTACAAATAATAATTAATTTTAAACTTTGAATATGTTACGAAAATACACTGTACTGTGTGTGTTTGAGTAACTTACTTCCACCACCCGCTTTTCTAATACCTAAAAAAGCCACAACCCGTTTTTCCATGAAAGATAATTATTGCTGTTCGTGCATAATTGTTCTGAAGTGCTGCTTCCATGACTGGTGTTAGAGATGTTATATAAACTATTATAAACCATTATTATCAGGTTTTATATAATCAAAAAATTATATTATTAAAAAAACAACAATTTACATAATTTGATTTGGGTGACATAAGCAAAATTTTTGTTTTTTACGATTCATTCATTCAATTTGATTGATACCTTTACTTTATTTAAGCCCTACAACGAACGACTGCTTTTCCTCTTCTTTAAAAACATAATATATTTGTTCGAGTTTGACATTAATGAACTTGTACAGTCTCTACTGTTGGAAGTAACATATCGTGACAGATGAAATTAAAGAATATTTAAAAAAAAACCTGCTTCACGCTGTAATACGGATACAGCAGTGTAGACAGAGGGAACCTATTGTTAAGATATTCTGTTCCCCACTTTCCATAGAATTCCGGAGGCATTGCGTATTGAGTGACGGAACTCAATGCCGCGCTGTGCCTCGATACCAGAGCGAAGAAATGGAAATAAATAAATTTGAATAAATATTTCATTTTCTCGAGTGGGGATCAAACCCACAACCAGTCGCGTTACTCATGCCCCTACAGCCGTAGCCGTACCTCATTTTTATTAAAAATTGTTTTAATTTTAAAATTAGGATTTTAATAGATATTACAAATGTGATATATTGTAAATGATTTCTGGGACCACCCCTAAACAGCGATAGTAATAATAGTTAAACAATAGATAAGGAAGATAAGTATTCTGAATGTATAAGTGTGAAAGAGATGTAAAATACTTCCTACCATAATGGGTGGTCGAAAATGTCAGTTTTTTTTCATTCGCAATTTATAGTTACAAATCAGGTTGAGACAATTATTTTCTAGTTCACGATATGCTTAAAATTGTCAGTTTTTGTCCATATTAAGTGATAATATATAAATAATAATTTAAAATTATTAGCTATTTTCCATATTTATTAATTAAAATTATAGTAATGTTTAATGTAAATTGGGGGAAATAAAACATTCTTGAGGTAAATGTTTTATTATATTAACATTTTAGTGTTTACAAAAAAATTTTTCATTTAAAAAATTTTGCTATTTTAAATTGTACTTCCTACCAAATAGACTGTAATATTTTATAGGAATAATTCATGTTAGGCTAAATAAAAAGTGATACAGTCGTAACCAAAAAATTAATTAAATGTATATTCTGAGATTAAACTCCTCACTCAAAATAAAATTAAATATTTATTATTTGTGCATAAAAATACTAATAATTTTCATATAAATAAGCGTATATAAAAGTAAATTTTATATACGCTTATTTATATAAAAATATACACATACACTAATGTTATTAATACAATCTAACCATTGAGATAGGTAACGAGTCATTTAAATTGAACCTAGTTTCAAAATGTTGCTACTCTAAGAACGTATCCATCGGCACTTTTTCTTTTTGTTTCTATTTAAGTAGAAAACACTTAGTTATTCTGTTCCTCATGCTTACAAATACACTTTAACTAATTAATTGTTAAAAACTACAAATTAAATTAAATCAGCTTCACGCTGTATCCCGCACACAGCAGGGTGGGCAGACGGAACCTATTGTTAAGGCACTCCGTTCCCAACTTTTCGCCGAATTTTTCTAGGTATCGAGTGTTGAGTGTCAAAACTCAACGGAAGAAATTAAAAAATTAAAATATTAATAAATAATATTTCATTCCCTCGAGTGGGGATCGAATCCACAACCGTGGGTTTACAGTCACACCTTTGCGCCACGACGACCTTAACAACTAATAATAATGGCTTCACGCAGAGGGAACCTAGTATACACTCCGTTCCCCACTTTCTGCCGAATTTTTGAGGCATTGCGTGTTTTGTGGCAGTACTCAACGCCTCGACACCAGAGCGAAGAAATGGAAATATAAATTTAAGTAAATATTTCATTTCCTCGAACGGGGATCGAACCCACAACCAGTCGGTTTTACAGTCACACTATGTGCCCCCGCGCCACGACTGGCCTCACTAATAATAATAATAATAATTTTAAAATTAGATACGTAAATTAATCAAATACTTTTAAAACTATGAGGTTAAGTAGGCACTATACTGAAATGGAGAAGCGGAACACCTTAACAAGAATAGCCTGCGTGCACGACATTGGAAGACGCGTACATAATTCTATACATATTTAAACGACAACAAACCGTGCGATTTTGTTTATATATAAGTAATATAGATGTATTTTTTTTTGTATTATTTGTTAAATTAATAATAAAGGAAAATATTATTGTAATTATTATTTTATTTTAAAATGCTACCGCATATATTTTAATAATATAAATAAAATAATTAGGAATAAATCTACAAATTAATATTATTTCAATATGTAACTAAGGAATTTAAAAAAATTTACATAAATAATATAATTTTCGTATATTGCATTATATTTGTCATCTAGCTATATTATGTTTCTTTCAAGAAATCTCTTTTAGAGATAAGTCCACGTTTGTTATCATAATTTCTGTATTTTTTTATTGCCTTTATTTATTTATTTTGCAATAAAGAATATACACACAAACATACAAACATAATAAAAAAAAACAAATAAATCTTCTTATCCCAGTACCCACAAACAAAACAAATTTAAATTAAAATAGCTATAGACAGCAATTAAAAACAAATAGCAACGATATTACCAAGAATCAAGTCGAAAATATAGTACCAGCGCAGCGTGTCAATTATGATCGCGGCCTAAGCAAAGGTTATTATATGACATTCGCGCGTAGTCGGTACCCAGACATCGGGCAGACACAGCGTTTTCACGGCTTCGTGGTTGCCGATACGGTACTTTGTCCTCTTGTTTGTATCCGTGGTTGCTGATACGGTAAATTGTCATCTTGTTTATATCCTCGGTTGCCGGTACAGTTATTAGTACTTCTCTATATATGTGGCTGCCGTTGCGGTAATATATCGTCACGTGGTTGATCTAATACTTCTCGTAAACTTAGTTATGATAGTTTTGGATAAGTTAACCTTAAGCACTTTCAAAGGTTTTGCTTGCACTTTTAGTTAGTATTTAATTTAATTTTGACATGTATGATTTTTGCCCTTTCCAGCAAATAAATGTAGAAACTTCGATAGTTCAATATATTGAAAGTAGCGCTTTTATTTGAACAATTTGATATCGATCCTCACTCACGCCTTTACTCCATGTGACGCTCATATGGGAAAATCAGCAACAGTACTACTAGCTTAAACCTTTTTAAAGAAAGCACGTTTACAGTGCTTATTTGCACATACCTACATATAGATAAAAAATATATATACCAGATACTAAATCTGTACCTATAAAATTTTATAACGATATATATATATATATTCATATACCTACTTCTCATTTGCGTGAAACACGAACTGATTACGAGTTGGTAAAATTACATTATGTTTATATGCTTTAAATTAGTATTTGTAATAAGTGAAATCAGCTTCACGCTGTATCCCGCACTGAGCAGGGTAGGAAGAGGGAACCTAGTGTTAAATCACTCCGTTCCCTACTTTCCGCCGAATTCTGGAGGCATTGACGTGGCGGAACTCCACGCCGCCTTTTGCCTCGACACCAGAGCGAAGTAATGACAATATAAATTTAAATAAATATTTTATTTCCTCGAGTGGGGATCGAACCCACAACCAGTCGGGTTACAGTCACACTTTGTGCCCCTTGTCCACGACTTTTCTACGGTATTTGCAGTTATTAAACAAATTATAATGAATATATATCTCTCTCTATTTACAAAAAATGAAATCTCTTACATAACACCTAATGCACTTTATTACTAATTTAAGTTAAATATTTCATTTCCTCGAGTGGGGATCGAACCCACAACCAGTCGGGTTACAGTCACACTTTGTGCCCCTTGTCCACGACTTTTCTACGGTATTTGCAGTTATTAAACAAATTATAAATATCTGTCTCTCTCTATCTAAAACAAAATTTAAATCTCTTACATAGCACCTAATGCACTTTATAACTAATTTAAGCGAAAGCTTAAACCAGCGTCTAGGTCCTAGTCAAATAAACTTATAAACATTTATTAATTAACTAAAATGAAAGTAAATGAAAAGTATTGTTTCTCATTATATTATTGTAATATTTTTCATAATATTTTTTTAATTATATTTTTTTCTAAAACTCGTCAAGCAAGTTAGTTACACAACACAATCGTTATTTTTGAAAGATATGCCATTAGCGGGTTAATTTGCAAGTGATATTCTTTTACCTAGAAAGTGATTTTTAATGGTGCCAAGGTAAAAATTCGTATTGAGCGGCTCCTTTCATATTCACAAAGACAACCGACAAAGGAACCGAAATACGGCTTATTGTTAAACATTATTGTTTACATATCTTTAGTGTCCTGTAAAATTATAAAAAAAACGCTGAAGTTTCAAATCTTAAAGTAAAACATTTATTATTAATAATGCAAATGGGTTATTACATTTTATTATATTGTATTTTATGATAAAAAGTATGGTAAGGAAATGGAGAAATAGACTTACATATATAGCATACATGTAATCTGCAGTTTTTTTATCTTAAGATTAAAAATTGTAGACTACGTAGTTTAGCACTTTAGTATGTCCCCAAGAAAAATAAACACTAACAATGATTCGCCATGCAATATAATGTCAATTTTACTTGTGAATGTGAGTACTATACATAAAATTTTGTGGCCAGCTGTGGGCTCGATCCCGACTCGAGGAAATGAAATATTTATTTAAAATTTACATTTAAATTTACATTTCCTGGTTTCTGGTGTCGAGGCAAAGGGTGGCGTTGGGTTCCGCTACTCCACACGCAATGTCTCCAGAATTCGGTGGAACATGAAGAATGGAGTGTCTTAACACAAGGTTCCCTCTGCCTACCCTGCTGTGTGCGGGATACAGCGTGAAGTAGATTTTTTTTTCAATTACATTATGATTGATTTAACTACAAAATTATGAAAAACTTAAGCACCAAATATTTTTTTTTATTTTGATAACGGTATATAAAAATTTTAACTAGTTATTAGCTAGCCAGTTCAATGCTATGATGTGCTCAAAATATATCGATATCGAAATGTTATACTGAGTTTTTGTATATTTTTTAATACTACGATACTAAGTAGAGAAGAATTGTTAATGAAAAAAAAATATCAAAAAATATAAGCACAACGCCTAAAATGTACTTACGTGTAGGTACACTTTAAGTTACTAAATACTAAGCTTTATGAAGCTGGAAACTTATTATATGGATGATCAAAACTTACAGATATGTAATTCACATAAATAAGTAGTTTAAATATTAACGTTATAAAAAAAAAATAGAAATTTTAGAGAATTAAATAAATTTTAACTACATTAGTATTTTAATTTTTGTTCGTTGTTGTTATAGTTCCCGTAGCAGCTAGGAAAGAATAGTATAAATTAAAAATGCAATTTTATTCGAGTGCACATGTGCCAAAAGGTTCATTCAATCATCTATCGTATTCAATGTGCTTTATGTAAGAGTCTCTCTGACTATTTAAGAGCAGGACAGAACAGATTTAAAAGAGATAGCAGAAATAGTTCCCACAACGATTACGTTCTCCTAGGATGCAGTAGTGATGTTAAGCTTTTGATATCGATATATTTTGAGCACGTCATATCATAACATTTAAATGGCTGGCTAACAACTACTTTCAATTTATATATACCATTATTAATATTAAATATAATTGAAAATCGCTTTTTGTGACTTAATGATAAAAAAATATTTTGATGTATATTTTTTGTAATATATAACATCACTCATAATTTGTGTTATATTATAAAAATATTAAATTATTTTATTATAATTTCTATTATGTTATATAAATATTCGATTATTAATATTTATGTAATATATATAAAATAATAAAAAAAAAATATGTCGATAAATACACGAGCTCAGCAACACTACAAAGTATGCACCTTGATAGCACTAAGGGAAATAGTTTTTTTTAATCACATCAGTCTTCACAATATATCATCCCTTTATTTACTCACTGCTACATATTCGCGCACATGGCTTCGGTTTTGTTCGTTTCTTCATAGATTTTAGGGCAAAAGGGGTCTCGAGACTAATTTCTATAGAACTAACAATGTTCAACTGACAAGTTAAATTGGGACGGATATGAAGAACGAATCGTTTCTCATGGATGGTAGAATCATACATGATATAAGATATAGATATAATATTATAAGATATAATATTGATAAATACGCGAGCTCACAATATATATATATATATATATATATATATATATATATATATATATATATATATATATATATATATATATATAATAATAATAATAATAATTACGTGGTGCCAGACATTAATTTGTCTTGACAGGAAAAAAAATGCATAAATCAGTCACCGTTTAAATTTTGAAACACAATACAGCATATCGGCAATAGGCGTGGTCGAAGATACTATTTTATTTCTTTGAGGAGCACAGGGGGGTCAGTCTATTGTCATGGAAATGGTGGAAGGACTAAAGAATTAGGATGCGGTAGAGTAATCAATGCGGAATGGCCGATGTGACCCCTTTATAATATTTGACCCAGAGACAGGTTGTATTATTGTATAGCAGCCGTTTGGTTACAGCTTTGTATAGGCAAGTGAAAATACCAGTTTACCTTTAACAGGTCAAGGATATCTTGTTTCAAGCTTTACAGGTACCTACCTACATTTTGAAAAATTTAATTAGGAATTTCTTTGTTACGCTTTTCAACATAACAAAATATAATTGTAAAATATTAGAATGTGAATATTTTCATTATAGGGATGTGAAGTGAGTGCCACATTGCTATCATAGCCAATACCTACGTTTACTTATCGAGGTTAGACATGGCATCCATCCTCATGCAAACAATACGTTTCATGTACAATACGTTTATGACACAAAAACTATATCATATTAAAATATCTTATTATATTTATATTATCAGTCTTTATAATTCTAATTTCATTATATCTACTATAATGAAATTTATAAAGATATTACAAAATAATAGAAAAGTCAATACTATACATGAAAGATATAAAAAAATAGATTAAGTTATTACTTTAAATATTGATAACTACTTTTTTAGTAAATATTTTTTTTTTAAAGCCTACGTCAACTCATAGTTCATTAGACAGACAGAAATACATATTTTTTAATTGTTTGTGTTTTAGTATCGTGTAATATATGCATTCTTAAAAACTCGGTTATGTTGAAATCACAGACAGACACTTCAATTTTATTTATATAGAAGATAGAAGATGCATAATAATTATTTTCATTTGTATTTTTCAAATAAAAATAAACATTTTGTGTAAGGAACCAAGGATATCATTTAAATTAACAGGCCCCGACTTCCCACAGGTGCAATGTCGATATTAATGTTGTATTAGTGTGTAGTCTTCTATCTATCTTCTTCTTCTTCTATCTATATAATGAGAAAAAAAATTGTTTTTGTGAGCTATATAAACTCACAAAATATAGAACAGATTCTGGATTTATTTCCACAATAAGTTATCTATATTTCAATTTGAGAAATTAATTTATCTGCCTTAACATTGTTGACAGTTTTATATAATAAATAAGAAACTGACCTAAATGATATGTTTTCTTCGCGTGCACAGTGATAACTATTATTTAAGTCAGTTATTAATTTTTAAATCAGTATATTAATTTTAAAGTGGTGAACATATGTAACAAAATAAAAATTGTTGCCATATTGCAAACCATTCTGAAGACTAAAACTTGCATTATACAGATAACAAGAAATATAATATTATCAAATGACAACAGAAAAGTTACTGAACCGATCGATAGTAAGGCTTAAAGTTTCATTATTATTATTAATATCAATATAGGCAGGCGAAGTGGCAAGCGGGTCGCTAGTTTGAAATAAAATTTAAGCCCTTCCTAATTTATTATCTTTTTAGGAAGTTAAGAGTTTTAGCTCCTTATTGTTTGTTTACCATTGAACAAGAACTCTTACAAAATTCAAGAAAAATAAAATACGAAATAAAACTTTCATTTATTTGCTTCAAATTTTAAATAGCCTTATTGTATGTTACATAGAAATAGAAATTTTTTTTCAAACAAAAATTTTGCATTTTAGGCGCTATTCAAACACGTGTTATCATAAACCGATAATAAACGATATGCAATAAACATCACGTCGAACAAAATTCAACAGAATTCGTTGGAGCTGTGCAACGTGCATTTGGCGCCTACTAAGATACATAGGTTTTTTCAAACATTATTAAGCTTGAATTCCTTTAGAAAGGCCGTGCAAGCAATATTCACCTTTCTGTTTACGTTAAAAGAATTATAATGGCGTACATTAATATTTGTAAGGATAAAATCTAAGTTAATCGCTTTCAATTTCGATTTTTTATATTTTAAGCTCTATGTATTGGGTGTAAGGTTCAAAATGGCCAAAGTGGTATTCGATGTCCTGTTTCTAGGATAATAATAATGTGTTTTTTTTATTATTATCCAAGATGTCCGTGTGCGATGGATGCACCGAGCAGTGCGTCTGTGTGCTTGTCTAGTCGTGTAGCAGCTGTGCCTATTATTTCTACATTGTGTGCGTTATGTCTAGTGAGAAGAAAGAGATTTGATTTTGAGATGTTTTATTTATTATTTTGGTATTTTTAACATCTCTAACTTTAATATATATTTATCTCAATTACATATGCAGTTATATGTATATAATAATTTAATGAAACCAAAGAAATCAAGAAAGAAGTTTTGAATATGCTCAGATTAGATTGAATTAACCTAAATTAGCGCGGTTTGTCGTATAATTTTCGTGATTGCGTGTTAAGTTCAAATTTAAGCTTGATAAAAATTTTGTTCATAGTGGCTTAAAAGACACAGCAAAATGTGTTTTATTCTTTTGTAGTAATTATGCAAAGTAAGCCGATAAAGCGATACCACAAGTCACGATTATATCACGTTCATAAAAAATACCTTATGACTAGTACGGCTTATGATTTTGTTATTTATTTAATTCATTATAAACACTTAGTAATTGTAATGTCATAATGACAGTGACAGAATAATAGAAAGTTTCAATATCTAGTGTCAAGACTATATAATCCAAGTATAATAGCATAAATATTTTTTGCATCGTTGGTGAGGCCATTCCCAAGAACATGTGGACCGCTACGTTGCTAGATCAAACACACCATCCTGCCGCCATTGTAGCTTTATCAATACTTAAAAAAAAAAATCTTTGCATATTTCTTTCCCATTCCAACTACAGCACCTCTATTTGGGAAAAAAAAGACAGCAACAACTATAAGTAAACGTCCAGTATAATTACTTTCAAAATGAATAGAAACTAAACAATGCATTTTGAAAAAAAAAAGAGTTCGCTAAGTCCATTATATACTGTGCTTGCTTTTGTGACATGGTTATTTTAGTTATTTAAATTTATGTTGTTCTATATTATCATTTGTACTAAACTGAAATAAATAATTAGATAATAAAATAAAAAAAATCAAAGATTTTTTATATTTTTTTTGTCATGTTTATAATTAAAAACATAAAACAAATATATATTATGTTATTTTTAACTTGTCATATATTAAATAACATTACAGTATTTATCGCCAGGAAACTTCTTATGCTATAATTTTATTTATTCTTTTATTTTGTTAAGCACGCAAAAGCATGTGTCTGTATCCGCGACGGCTGTGTTCGATCCCCATTCGGGGGAATTATCAGCTTCACGCTGCATCCCGCACACAACAGAGTAGGCAGAAAAGTGTTAAGACACTCCGATTCTCAGTTTCCGTCTTATTCTTCAGGCATTGCGCGTTGAGTGTCGGAGCTCAACGCCGTGCTGTGCAACACCAGAGCCAAGAAATGAAAATATAAATTTAAATAAATATTTCATTTCCTTTCGTGGGGATCGAACCCACAATCAGTCTTTCATCCTTATTGTTCATGGTATTGAACCACAATCAGCCGTTTACATTCACACATTGCGCACCTGCGCCACTACTGGCCTCACTCAACGGAGTATCTTACATTGGGTTCTCTCTGTCTACTCTGCTATATGCGATTTTAGCTTCAGGTGAAAAAAATATAATTACAAACATCAGTATTAAGTCAATTGAATAAATTGTTAATTTAAGTTAAATCTAATAATTTATTTCATTTTTTATGTATTTTTAGCTTCATGTACTCCGCTCTCGCAAATAAACCTTAATTTTGCTAATTTATTCGCATCTATCGCAACAGAAGTCGTAAAAGGATTATAGTTTATAGTGCTCAAACAATTTCATGTTGCTTCAACCGTTTTAGTTTCGTGTTAGTTTATAACTACTTCGTATCACGATATCTATTAATTAAATTTATTTAAAATAAATTCAATAGTGAAGTACCAGTACCAGTAGTTACTTACTATTTCTAATTTACTTCTTTATAAAGACTGACATTTTAATTTTATTCCTTTCAGAATTTCAACTTATCATGAAATGTGTTAAGTTAAATTTACAAGAAAGATCAAAAATAAAAAACATTAAACCAAATCCCGAAAAACCAAGAAGATTTTGTCAAAAACGTATGGTTGATCCCGAACATGAAGAAGATCCACGATGGACTGAAGCTATCAATAGGTGACTTTTTAATATTTTTTTGTTCCGTAATGTAATTTATAAGGTGATAACTTAGTTAAGTTTAAGTAGCTTTATTTCTAATATAGTTTATATTTATATCTACTATTGTTTACAGATTTCATTGTACTGACTTTCAAAATTATGATTTAAACGAAACGAGCGGCAGTGGAACTGACCAGTCTTATGAAAATTTAGTTCTTTCTGTACAAAATTTACAATTCCATGGTAATGTGGAACAGAATAGAAAACTCCGCTCTAGTTTCAAATATAAAACTTCGGATAGCAAAAAGCATCGGATGTTCGTGAAACAAATTGTAGACGAATTTAAACAAAACAATGCAGCTCGTTCGTCAGAACTTAGTGATTATTTTGACGACTATACCAAGTATATTTCCAATAATGATCAATCAAGACCATCTTCAGGGAAATCAAGTATTGTTTTATTTTGTTTGAATAGCAAATGTAAAGAAAATAAGTGTGTACAGGTCGATCTAAGGAGTCATGATTTGAGAAAAAAACCAAAGATAGAAAAAAATAAAAGAAATCCAAAGAAAACTTCCAAATCTAGTTTCATGTTTCGAAATATTGAGGATAATGTTAACACAGAGAAAACGAAAATTGCATTTCATAAAAATGGTAAAAGAAAAAGTCTAACCATTTCGAGAGCTGAAAGCCCTGCCACTGTTCAAGTAATCAGAGTGGATGTTGTTTGTAATTATAGTTGCACTTCTTCATTGTCAGATTATGAGAAAAATGATAAGCAATCCTGTCGCAATGGCACAAACCTAGATAATAAAGAAAACCAAATTGCCATTCCATGCCAAAAGGCTGGACTAGCTAAGAAGTATAGACTTACCAACACAGTAAAAACCTTAGATGAGAATGTATCTGGCAGCAAGGTTACTTTGATGTGTAAGACATTTAAGTTAAGTGATCGTCAAAAGATGTTATCAGATAAAAACCAAAAACTTCAATAGCCATTGTCAGTGTCATATTTATATTAATATGTATTATATGCATACTATGGCCAGTCGTGGCGATCGATCCCCACTCGAGGAGATGAAATATTTACTTAAATTTATATTTCCATTTTTTAACTCTGGACTCGAGGCAAAGCGCGGTGTTGAGTTCTGCCACTTAACACGCAATTCCTCCAGAATTCGGCAGAAACGGAGTGTCTTAACACTAGGTACCCTCTGCCTACCCTGCTGTGTGCGGGATACAGCGTGAAGCTGATTTGATTTTTTTTATGTATAAAGTAAAAAAATATTAATGAAGAAGACTGTACCTTTTAATTATTTAGTAAAATAATGAAATGTAGTTATTTTAGTATAGGTACTATTTTTGTTATTTCGGTCTCTTACAATAATTTTTACATTTCACCTATAGATTAATATTTATTAAACATCAATAATTGTTTGTAAAAAATAAAAATAAAAACATTTTAAAGCATTAAATACCCAAATGCGACATGTTAAACTTAAAAGTTTTGGTAAGTAAAGATTTTTTGTTTGGCATTCAGAATTATTCTTATTTTATTGACTATATTTCTTGACTCTTCCTAAACCCCGTCGTGGCGCAGGGGTACAAAATATACAAAAACGTATGGTCGGACTGTAAAACCGGCTGGGATGTAGGTTCGAGGCCTATTCGAGGAGATGAAATATTTACTTAAATTTATATTTCCATTTCTGAAGCGTCAATGCTAGAAATTGGAGTCATGTTACTTTATCTCCGCTTTAGAACACCGACACCAAAACCCAACTTTCAGACACCACTCTCCTGTTACTAATGTAATGCATAATATAATATATTATTTTTTTAGTGACTATGTCTGATTGTGATTAATTGTGTGAATGTGATTTTGTTGATTTTCTTGGACTTGAAATTATCAATAATATTTATATTTTAATAATATCACGTCGTGCCTGTAATTAGATAAAGGCGTAACGTGTCGAGTACATAAGCAGTGCCGAGACCGGCAGTACGGCAATGATTAACGATCGGAACGGAAACGTTTCTGAATATTAATTTGTAGTGGAGGTCACCAGAGCCCTGGCAAATGTGACACGGCCGCAACGAAAGGATTGGTACGCCATGGACCACCCCGCCCGATAGGGTGTGTGTGCCGAATTTATAGGTGTGAGAGATGGAACTTCAGGGTAGCTAAAGGGTGAGGTGGACTTCGGACCCCCCTCACTTAGGGGGCTGTAAACCCCCCAATTTGCCCTAGTCCGGCACCCCCGCCCGAGGCTCCCCGTCCGTTCCTGTCCAAGCGATAAGAGGGAAGAGGGGTGAGCGTCAAATGGACGTTTTACGCATAATTTAGAACAGTAAATGGATTCGAACACAGCACTCCTACTATGGAAACATTCATATCTGATTTTAACAAAATTGTATTGTATTATAGGTATTTTACAATGTTTACATTTGAATATATACTATTTTGTTACACGCTTATATTAAAATATTTTTTAAGCTAAATTTATATATATTTAGAAAAATTATCGGCATACAATTTCTATGTAATTCAGAAAATCATTTTGTCTACGAAATATAATTAAGATAACTTATACAATAATTTTTTTACTAATAATTCATTTAAGAATTCTATTACCAATGTAACAGATATGTATTAAAACTATTAGTTGTAACATAAAAAGTAATACGTCACTTTCATATTACTTGACGAAATATACTCCTGAAATAACTTTTGCATTTTAAAGTTGTACAGTTGGTATGTATATATAGGTATTTTCTTTCTTTTCTTCAGTTACTAGGTGCTTGAATTGTAAAGAATTTAGTTATATAATTAATATATCTTTTTAATATAATTATTATAATTAATATAATTTTGGGCTCGTAGGCGGCGTTGATCACTTACCATCAGGTGACCCGAACGCTCGTTTGCTTTGTAAAGCAAAGATATATATGTATATATATATATATATATATATATATATATATATATATATATATATATATATATATATATATATATATATATATATATATATATATTTGTTATATATATCCCGGAAGTATTCAACACGCATTGCCTCATGCCTTTTATTGCCTCAATTTTGACATGTTTTTCACAAATTTCGATTCTACATAGATTCCAACAAAATTCAAGTGAAATAAACTTCTTATTTATTCTTTTTAGATATTTTTAGATTTTTTTTATATGATAGATAATAAAAACAAATAATACCTTTGTTATATGTCATCATCAACTACCGAATTTTCAACGTAAAATAGAAAGTATCATCGCCATAATGGCACAGTTGCCGTGTGCGTTAGACTGTACATGAGAAGTACAGTGCAGTACTGTAAAGAATATTTAAAAGCAACATACTTATATAATATGATTTTTTTTGTATGTATGGTACTTCACTGTGTATGTATGGTATGGTATGATGTGGCTCTTTGATTAACGCGTTTCGAGCGTGCCAGTCGAGCACTCTGTAGGTATCGCCTATTTAATTTTCTTGTTGACGTTGACATTTTGGTTTGGCTAAAAAAAGAAATGAAAATAAATGATTCCCCTCAATCGAATTCCCAACCGTGGTGCTTACAGACGCTGTGTGGCTGTGCCACGGCGGCCTCTTCGACGGCAGTATTTGACTTCAACACGGTGTGGAAAGAAATACGTGAATACAAACATATTGCAAGGTGGTGATACATGATAATAATTAATTTGTATGAAATATGCAATGCGATATGCACTGTTACCGGAGTTGTGGTCTACACGTCACGTAAAGTTCAGTTATCCACTGAATTTTTCAACAGTTCTACCCTTTTCAATTACTCGTTGAGAGAGGGTTGTTCGCTGTCCAAGCCTAGTTGACAATCCTTTTTGCGTCGGTTAATTATTAACGGAAATTTCTTAATTTAGACACAACTGGAGGAATGTAAGTCTAAGTGCTTGATTTGATTGGTCTATTTTTATAAAAGATAAAAATTAAAATAAATATAATTTTATGAAGATTCTCTTTTAGAATGCATTTTTAATTTCAATGCCAAAACAGCAAAGATATTACTAATATAAGATGCTTTTAGCGTCATACCTAATTACTTAACCTTTGTAATGCAGTAAGTACGATAGTAATTATTTTAGAAATAAAAGAAAATAGTAAAAAAATAAAAATCAAAAAAATCAGCTTCACGTATCATTGCGCATGTATTCCGCACACAGCAGGATAGGGGAACCTAGTGTTAAGACACTCCGTTCGCCACTTTCCGCCGAGTTCTGGAGGCATTGCGTGTTAAGTGGCGGACAACAGCGCCGCGCTTTGCCTCGGCACCAGAGCGGAGAAATGAAAATATAACTGTAAATAAATATTCTATTCCCTCGAGTGGGTCGATTGAACCCATAACCAGTCAATTTTACAGTCACACTTTGTGCTCCTGCGCCACGACTGGCCTTAGTAAAAAAAGATGTACATATGTCTGTATATAAAACATTTTAATGAAAAAATCATTTAAGGGTAATGAACAAATAGTGATACAACTTGATACTATAATTTTTTAAAATTCTGTCTGTCTGTCGGTACGGCACTCAGCCTCTCCGCCCGTCCACGTGTCTGCCTGTTCGTCAGTTTGTACACGCACATCTTTGAAATGACATGAAAAATTTAAGATCTGTGACATCTGACAAAGAACACTTATAGATCAACAAACTATCAGGAACAATAAAATGCCGCCTTAGTAAATTGTTCTGCGTGATTAGCATTTTAGATCGTTCATTAAATGTGTTCAATTTTAACTGTCCAAAATGACAATATTTTTTGAAATTCGAAACTTTCGAACTTTGTGAAGTTCGAAAACGTGATACGGAGGTAGTTTGTAATATTTATAAACTGGTTCAGTTCAGTTATTGACTTATGGCGTTTTATATACAAACTTAATTTGATGATGGTGAGAATGAAGAAAAACGTGCTCAGCTGGTTTGGGCACGTCGAACGAATGTGTGGTGAAAGAAGAAGAAAGCAAAAAATTTATGATGGAAAAGTGAGTGATAAGAGAGGTAGGGGGAGACCTCGGTTGACCTTCGAAAACACAGTATAAAAGATACTGGAGGAAGGTCACGGAAAAAGCATGAGGACCCCCCGGAGGGCATGTATGAAGAGGTTGATGACAGTGGACGAGGCGAAAGAGGTATGTAGAGACCGTAGCGTTTGGCGCTCCGTTCTCTCTGACTACCCCGCTAGGGATAAA